>JASAMX010008790.1:0-11096 GCA_030248175.1 Microlaimidae sp. YZB2_3
GCTTGCCCCCCCCCCCGTTTCAAAAAAGTTGCCCCCCCATTTGGAATCGCCTGTTTTAACCCCGGGGGGGGGGGGGCAATGCACAGGTCTGGTACAATCCATCAAAATTAACAAAAAGATTAATGAACACTTCCTGCGAAGCGAGAAAAATTTCAGTTTTTTTCGATATTTTCTAGATGCTTTTGGAACGCATCAGAAATGTTTCTGAATTTATATATAAAGAAAAAATTTTTCTCCCAAAATTCAAAAAACATTACAAAAAAATCCGACTTCGCCGGATTTCGGGGGAGCCTCTTCTCCCCCCCCCTCCCCGCTCCCTCCCCTGCCACTGTACGCCACTGTTTATATATTTATTTATTTTTGGTATTTAAAAATAAAGGTAATTATGGCAAAAAATATAATGTGCTTAATGAAATTATGGAAAATACGTAAGTGTCCTTCCCATCGTGGTCTTCAGAGGACAGCAGCTTCGTTTCCTCCAAAATAAGCTTTGTATATAATTCAGTTTATTTACCGAACAGAGGACGAAAGGGCTTCTTTTATGGTAAGAATATGCTTTAATACCCGGAATTAAAAAGAAGATTACAATAATTCAGGAAACCTGAACATTTATAAAATTAATACTTTGCACTCATAGTAAAGGATGGTCTTACGCATACATGAGCATAGACTGGCGGGCTCAGAGAGTCCGTGACCATACATGGGCAAGTTAGTCCGGAGTTTAAGAGTAAAACCCATAGGTGTTTTTTTGGGGGGGGGGGGACAGAGGGGTGCACCCCACCTAGAGCCAAAATTTTGGACCCCCCCCCCCTAGAAAAAATTCAGGGCCCCCCCTGAAAGGTCGAGAGCGGTCCGGCCTGACCCCCACCCCACCCCTAGCAAGGCTGACCCCCCTCCCCCCTCCCGACCAATTTGGAAGTATATTTTTTATTTACTGTCAAAAACACGGGTTTTTAGTTAAAAACAGTATATAAATACACTTTTTAGGCCTAAATAGGCTATTTTAGTACATAAAATTCAATATTAGGTACCTAAAAAAACTAAAATTATTGAATTAAAAAATTTTGCTAAAAAATTAGACCCCCCTGACCCCCCCAAATTTGAAATCTCGCACCCGGGGTTGACCCCCCTAAAAAGCCAGGGGGGTCCGGACCATACATGGGCAAGTTGGTCCGGAGTGGGGGGGGTTAAATCCCAAATTGGGGAGGATTAAAATCCGAGAAACGCAAAATACCCATATCGTTTTTTTTTCTGGAGTGCATTTTGATTTTACCCATTCGATTTTAAAGAAAAAAGGTATAAAACGCTAATTTTAGGTAAAAAAGCCCTTTTATTGCTTTTTACTGCTTAAAATATTTATTTTGATCTCGAAACTTAAGTTTGGAGGCAGTTAGAAATCATTTTAAAGACATTTTTTTCTTTATTTTTTCAAAATTGGGGGGGGGCAATTAACTTCTTCTCTCCCCCCACATCTAAGTTCGGGGGGGGGTTAAACCCTCCTTCTCAGAATTTGGGGGGTTAACCCCCCGTGCCCATGTATAGGGGGTTGTAGGGGGTTGTTGTACTCCAAATTTTCAAAATACCGTAAAAAAGATAAAGAAGGGTAAAATTTTTTTGCGCTTCGCGCTAAGTGATTCTTTTTGCTTTTATTTCCATTGTTTTTTCAAATTAAACTTTAAAAATTATAGGGTTAAAAAGTTATAACATTAAAAATCGTGCGACAGCACGAAAAATTTTTAAAAATTGTCTTGAAATTCATTAGAAACAGCACTTAAAAGTTGTGAAAAGGTATATAAATGTTGAGCGCTGAGCGGAGCGAAGCGCGAGAAAATTTAAAATTGTTCTCTTAGGACCCCCAAATTTTTACCTCCGCCAGCCCGAAAGGGTGGGGGGTTATAACCCCCATAACCATCTTGGCTATGCCCTTGGCCGAGTCTCAAAAACTGTGGCAAGGCGCCTTTAAAAAATGGCACCGGAAGAAGCGAAGAAATTAAACATGATGAAAATCTTGGCAGCCGTTCAGCCCCACTTATGCATAGGTAAATTAACAGAATCAAAATATGGAATAAAGATAAACTACTTATCAATCCACCTCCACTCATAAGTTTTTTGTTTGTGTTCGGTGATTTTATTATTAAAAAAACAAGATATTATAAAAACAATTAATAGAATGCGTATGCGGCACAAATTTTCTGTGATAGTGATTGAAAGTGGCTTAAATAAATTAATTAAAGAAATAAAAAAATTGATAATTTTGAGTAAATGACTTAAACTAAACTTGCTAAAATGATAGTCATCACATTCTTGTAGAATTTCAAACGAAAAAGAATTATTTTCGTAGTTGCGCAAAATATAATATTTTATTACTCATAATAAAGCTACCCCTGCTCCTTTGTTCCTTACTCGTTTGTAAGAAAACTAATTACACTTCTCACTAAACGCACTTTCAGCAGAATTTTATTCAATATGCACAAAATTTGCATTCCGTTTGCACCGAGAGACCACAATTTAATATTAAAGATTTTCAATGAGTTCAGAGTGAAGTCGCCTCTTAATAATTTCAACCAAATTTAACCATTTAATTTTTAAAATTTTTTTGCATCAGTTGTTTGATTAAAGTCCTAAGAACGAATGCAAAAATGTATTTTGCATTTCCAAACAATAAAGTCTTTAGTGTTTTTGATAATAATAATAAAATAATAATATCGCCATTACTGCGGCAAAATGAGCCACAGTCATTATAAAATACATGAGACTGTGACTTATTGTATAGTTAATAGCGTGTTGTTTAAAATCTAGAATGAGATTGCAGTAGTAAGTGGGAAGGGGGTTATAGCCGGAGCCCCTCCCCATAAAAAATCCCAATTATAGCAGACACGCGATCCCCCCTGATTTTTGGGGGTACCCCGGACGCCCTCCCTGAAATGTGAAGTATTTTTCAGTACTAAAAACGCTAAAAATGGGATATTTGAGGTATACGATACCCGAAAAGCGATTTTTTGGGACACCCATCTCTTTCCTCAAATTTTGGGGGTCAGATTTTTGCCCCAAAAAAAATCCCAAGAGGACGCCCATCTATGGTCACAGTCGCATAATATTTATAGAAATTATGGCTCATTTTGCCGTATTAACGACCATAGGTGTTTTCGTCAGGTCTGCTGGCCTTCCAACCGGGTCCACCCTGGGTGGAAGGAAGGGCCGACTTTTTTAAGAGGGTTACATTTTTTAGCAAAGTTTTTAAATCAGTAATTTAAGAGTTTTTGGATCTACTGTTGAATTTTATATTATTTTAGGCCTAAAAAAGTGTGTATTTAAAACTGTTTTTTACTGAAAAAAAACCGTGTTTTTTAAAAAAATAATAGTTGTAAATTGGTCGGGAGGGAGGTCAGCCCGGACCGTTTTTCAGCTTTGGGGGAAGGGAGCCGGCCCTCTGGATTTTTTCTAGGGGGTTCGAAATTTTGGCTCTAGGGGGCGTGGACCCCTCTATCCCTCCATAGATGGTTTTTGGAGGGGACAGAGGGGTCCACCCCCCTAGAGCCAAAATTTTATTGATTGATTGATTTATTGATTGATTGATTTATTGATTTAAAAAACTTTCTTAAGGTATTCCACCCGGGGGTGGACCCCCCAGCGGACTCGACCAAAAACATCTATGCCTCCTCCCTCTCTTAAAAAAACCATTATGATCTATGGTAACGACGATAAATAAATAGAATTAAAATTTTTGAGGGTCGCTTTTCTCACATTTAACTTACGTAGTTTAGTTTACATGGTTTATCATGAAGCAAAGAATATCTAAAACTTGATGTAAAAAAGCACAATAAAACGACAAACAACAGTATAAAATTTTGAAAACCGTTTTTTTGAAAAAATCTTCTAGTTTTGTTTTATTTTGTTGAATTCAAAGTAGTGTAATGAATTTTTAGGGCCATTCGGCGTATTTATGGTGATAAATATTCTGACATTGTGGATGGTCTAAAAAGAAATCCGTACATTGCTGTGCCTCTAGTATTAAAACGGTATGTATAACTTTTGAAATGTTTATATGTGGTTTTAAAAATATAGAGAAGGTGTTGAATTTTAGGTGTTGAATTTTCGTAAATTCAACGACACAGAAGTTGGAAAACCGAGAAAGAAGCATTAATTCTGTGACAGTTTTAATTTTGCCATTTCTAGAAAATTTGTTATAATGTTAATTTGTGAAATTGGTTATATAATAATAAACATAAAGAATAACAAATGTAACTTAATCTTTCTTTTCATGTATTGCTATTTTTATGTACTATAATAACAAAATTATTTTAGACTAAAAACTAAAGACGAAGAATGGCGAGAAGCGCAGAAAGGTTTTAATCGAATATGGCGTGAGCAGAATGAAAAATATTACTTAAAATCGTTAGATCATCAAGCTCTAAGTTTTAAACAAAACGATCTGAAAACCATCAGGTCCAAGCAACTTCTAAACCAAATTGAAACACTCTACGATGAGGTAAACCTTTATAAACATTAATTAATAAAGAGTGCTATGTTACGATAATAATTTGTGATGGGCTAAGTAAGGTATAATAAAAGACAACATATATTTAAGTTGTGTTTTTAGAAATAAAAATATTTTTGTGTCTTTTAACCTTGCTTACTTAGGTTTATTACCCATAAAATATATTAAATTGTGGAATGTTTCAGCTACACATTTCCAGCCTCCATATTTTTGTGCTTTTGTTTTTATTTTTTTAAAATCACAACTTTTAAAAAATGTTCTGGAATTCTTTGCTGTAATGTAAAATGTAGGCATCATTAAAATTCAAATTTTAAAGCATACAGGGAATTACCCCCCCCCCCTCCAGCTCAAATTCTGGGAAGAGGGTTTAAAGTGCCATTAAGCACCAGGACCGTGCTGCCCTTCGGGCAGCACCCAACGGGCCTACGAGTACCCTGGTTGCTGGATCCTTTCTCTCATAGAAATGAGTCCAGTTTGGCATTGCTAGAAAAAGGTTGTTGTACATCGGCCACATATGGCAGTTTTCTATCTAGCAAACCAGTGGACAAATACAGCTTTATTGTGTGTGGAGTTTGTACCACTGACCTTGCAGGAACACCTATGCTGCCCATGTACGACGTTAAATAATATCAGGCGACTTAAAAAATCCTTTAGACGAAGACCGCGGAATAGGTGAACACTGCAAGCAGTGAACACTGGAGGTAAAGGTTGCCAACATCGTTATTAATGTTGTACGAAGAGTCTTAACCATAGGGGTGAAATTTTTTCGCCCCTCCTGACTTGTCTTACCGCCTGCCTTTTGCATAATCTGCACAAGGAAGATAAGTTTTAGGTAATGCAACCACAAAAAAGGGGGTTTAGAAGTCCCCACTTTATTCGAAAGTGGCGGGAGGAAAGAGAAGTCCCCACTTTATTCGAAAGTGGCGGGAGGAAAGTTTAACCCCCACCCCAATTTCGAAAACTAAACAAAACAATGCTTTCAAATGACATCCAACTTTTTCCAAACTTAAATTTTATTGTTAAAATGAATGTGTTAGGGTATCTGACTTAATTTCGGCCACCAATTTAGGGTGTTAGAAAATTGGCTTATTTTTAAAACACAAAAGAATTAGCACAAAAGTAACTGGATGAATGTTGAATAAAGTGTTTTTGCAAAAGTTTTTTATTTGTGTGATTCTGCATTATCATTATTTTCATGCAAAAAGTGAATTTTTTTGTGATTTTCTGGATTTTGATTTGTGTTTAAACTGCATCAAATTTAGAACGAAGCACTATATAACCTTAAAATAACTTCTATTTAAGGTTAAAATTGTTAATTTTCATGTTTTGATATTTTCTTCAAAATCACTTTGCAGCGCGTAACTAACTGCGTATTTTAAGATTCCGTTAATTTCGGCCACCTTAAAATTTAGGTGAAAGAACCTACTAAACTAAACCAAACCTGTTTAATACGATTTGCACCATCATGTGTACAGGTGGGGTTACATAACAAATAATTTACTAAGTTGTATTAAATTATGAAAAGATGGAAGGAATTTCTCAAAAATAACATAGAAACACATTGAAAAAGACAGGTTATTTTCTTGACGGAGGGATGCAGTCATATAGTGAATATAGTAAACATCAATGTCAATGGGTTCCCACCCAACCCACCACTTATCACGATATAGAGTACCCATGCTTGAAAAAGTTGTGAAAGTTAATTGAAACACAGTAAAAATGTCAGGTTATTTCCTTTGGCGGAGAGATGCATTCATAAGAATTACGTAGTAAACATCTGTGTGGGCTGGAGTAATCCAACTTCCAATTGACTAGGTTTGAACCAGCAAGAAACCGGTATAAGAATTTCTCAAAGATCATTAAAATGCAGTAAAAAAACTCAGGTTATTTTCTTCTCGGAGGAATGCAGTCAGATATGAAATATCAAAGATAGGCAAGGGTTGGGGTGGAATTATACCACTCCTTAACTTTTTTAACGTCTTTTTACCCTTAAAATTGATAATTTTGGGTTGTGTAATCATTTTTTGAGTTTTAGGCTTTTGTTTATGTTGTTTTAAACCAAAAAAAAGGTGGGCGAAATTAAGGCGGATTTTGTTTTTTTAATTTTTTTAGGTTAAAAATATAAAAAACTCACTACAGTGGAATAAAATTTTTACCAGGCTTTCTTTAAAGTTGGCTGGCTGTAACAAAAGCCACTTTATGTTGAAATTTTCTTTCACACAAAAAAAAATTCAACAAAGAACACAATAATATTAAACTTGTGTTTTTTGAAGGTTTTGAAATAATTATTTTAAAAGTCTTGCTAATAGCAATAAAACTTTGTAAACGGGAAAAAATTAAGTTATGGATACCAAGAACAATACCTAAGGATAAATTTGCAACCTTTAAAAATTTTTATTGTTCGTTTTAGCAATAGTTATACCCAGTTTTTTCTAGGTGGCCGAAGTTAATGGCACGCGCCTTAACTTCGGCCACTATTAAAAAAAGTTTCAACCTTCACTGATTTTTAAGTGTAACAGAAATTTTTGAACTTTACACTGGAATAACAAAAGTAGTTGTCGTTTGATTTTTAGACCAAATACTGGCTTTAGTAAAATAGCCACAAAAGAATTATCCAAAAAAATGAAGAAAGTGGCCCCGAAATGAAGTCAGTTACCCTAAGTAAAAAAGCAAAAAAAAACAGAATAGGCAAGATAAAAAACGATGCAGTAAGAATCCGTTCGTCGAATTTCAACCCCCACCTAAATCGGTGACTAACCCCCTACTCGGGTTTACTTTCCCATGTAGGTAGGCATAGGTGGGCAGGGGGGTTATGTTATACCCAAAAAAAAAAATCCCGATTATAGCCGACACCCCTCCCCTCTTTAAATTTGGGGGTACCCCGGACACCCCTCCCCTTAAAATTTGGGGGTCCCACCCAGTACTAAAAACGCTAAAAATAGGGTATTTGAAGCATACATTGGCAAGCTGTTCCGGGGTGGGGGGTTACACCCCAAATTAGGGGATGGGGGCTAAAATCCCAGAAACGCAAAATACACATATCGTTTTTTTCTGAAATGCATTTTACCCATATCGTTTTTCGATTTTGAAGGAAAAATAGGTTAAAAACACTAATTTTAGGTCAAAAAGCCCTTTTTATTGCATTTTTAAGCTTTTTATTGCTTAAAACATTCATTTTGACCTCAAAACTTAAGTTTGGAGGCAGTTAGAAGTCATTTTAAAGACATTTTTTTTCTTCATTTTTCCAAAATTGGGGGGGGGGGTTAACTTTTTCTCCCCCCCCCCACTTCTGAGTGGGGGGGGGGTTAAACCCCCCTTCTCAGAATTTGGGGGGGGGGTTAACTCCCCCAACCCCCCTGTGCCCATGTATGATTTGAGGTATATCCCAAAAATAATTTTGGGACACTCCCCCCCCAAATTTTGTGCGTCGGGTATACCTCCCTGAAATTGGGGAGGCTGCCCACCTATGTAGGTAGGTAAGTATAAAGAATATGGAGCAATCCCATTTCTTTGCAAATAAAATTACTTATTATGAGTACAATAATAACGAGCGTTATACTTTGCAAAATTTAGAACCAAAAAGTTATTATTTACAAGATAGTCCTTACTTAAAATGTGGTTTCTATTATACAAACGCCAAAAATGTTCAACAAATGACAAAAAACAGGTAAAAGGTGGTTTAAACAAGGATTTATCAATTTATCATAATTAATAATATTAATATCTTTGTCATAGTAAATCAATATTATTGATTATTATGTTCTTACGTTTAGGTTCGCATTGGAGGGCTTCTGCGGCAGACTTGTGGGAAGCTGCCAGAGATGCTTTGTCCTGGGCGTCTTTGGCTATCTGTTCCGCTAGCGTTTTAAGCCGAGCCAGTCGCTCGCAAAGGATCTGATGCAAGCGGATGAACACGTACCAGGCGTTTGTCCCGAAAAGCAGCGCGTAGCCGCAATTAACCTAAAACCAAAATGTTTAATAAATTTTTATAAAATACTTCCAATAATATTGACGAAGAATGTAGCAAGAGAGGAACTGTAGAAAATGAGAACGCGAAAAAACAGGTAACGACTGCGTTGAACTACAAACAAATTATTAATAAAAGTTTATATAGCTTCCCATATTAATCAACCCCAACTTCAACGTTATTAACCAATCACAAGCTTTAATATTTCCTGGTATTACATTTCAAAAGATCATAGTTTTCCTTGATTTCTATTTTTCCTAAACTTTTAAAATTGTGAATATTCCTTATTTAAAGGATGTTCACCGAGGCACTTCCGAAACTCCGCTCTATTTGCGCTAATTTCATGTATAAATAAAGCAGGGACGTAGCCAGGGGGGGGGCGGCCCCCCCCCCCCCGAAACGGTCGGACCGGAGGAAAAATAAGAATAGTGGTTGGGCGGGGGGGGGGCGGCCGCCCACCCGAAATGGTCGTCAGATAGTAAAATTTGGGGGTTTTCAGAGGCTAAAAATTCAAAATTAAGTAGATAGGGGAGGGGTGGAACAGCTGTTAGGGGGTAAGGGTCAAAAACCGCCTTCAGGCGGGGGGTCGGCCTGGACCGGGGTTTTAGGGGGGAGGGAGGGTCCAAAATGGGCGCTAGGGGGAGGGGTACCCTAGACCGGCCCTCAGGGGGGGGGCGGTCCGGCCAGTCCAGGCTGGTCGGACACCTATGGTATGCATACATATATATCTCGTTATTTATGTTGCCTGATGCTAATGTTATTTCAAAGTTAGTACAATAATTTTTATAAGTAATAAGTACTACACAGAAATCAAAACAAACAATCATATTGGTTGATTTATGTACCTCCCCCCTCCTAATTTTCCTGCCGCCTATAGCATTGGCTCGGATTTTTTTCATATAGGTAGGTACCCTAGAAAACATGGAGCCGAGATGCTGCTCATGTGCTTTGGTTTACAATGTGGATTTAGCCAAGGGGTCTGAAACTAACGTCTCTAAATTACTTTTTTGTAAAATCCAGGCTCTGCCAATGTGTGCTTATGTAATTTTTAACTAAGAAAACATATTTTTACCGCTAAAAACATTAAATAATAGGTTATTAGGCCAAAAACAATGTATTATACAGCTTTACCTACGTTTATCCCTGCTTTTTTAACGTTTTCAAAAATTAAGGGGGGCTCCGCCCCCCCCCCAAATGAAACTCTGGCTACGTCCCTGAAATAAAGTGTTGTCAATTTTTTTGTAAATAAATTTTTAATCATCGTATTTAAAATGATAAACATAATCCTAAAAATGTGAATAAAATTTAATTAAAAACATAATGTTAAATAAGCTTGATTGTTTAAACAGTGTAATTTTCTCCGCTTTAACATGCCGCTCTGGAGGAAAAATAACTAGTTGTGACCTAATAAAAATCTCACCCCAAATCCTTTGCCTGCTAGGATCCCCGCTAAAGACTAATTATTTACAAAAATAATTATAATAAAAATAATTAGTTGACAAACCTTTGGCTCCTGCCTGGTGGCGTGAGGGGCGGGCGGTTCAGACGGTGGTTTCTTGACTGATTGAGAAGAGCCGTTGCACTGACCTCCGACCGTTTTCCTGGCGCTTCGGCGCGGTTTGGTATCACTTTCTGAATCACCGTCGTTATCCGAATTGTCTAAAATTCAATCAATTAGATGCTTAGTAATAGGCCAAGATAGCTTGAAATTATCCGGCTTGGCTTAAGTAATGCTTAAGTCATTTCAATTTTATTTAAGTAAAATATTATATTTAAAGTGTTATAATCCAAACGCTGACATTAAAGAGAAGAACAAGGTAAGCCCCAGTTTTACCTTCGTTCGTGTCGTCGTCCTCGTCGTCAGAAAGCTCTTCTTTTGCAATTCCAAATAGGTCCGGTACGGCCTGGCGCAGAAACCGCTTGATTCTCGCTTTTTCCTCGTGTTGAACGCCTAAAAAGCTTTTAACTATATTACAAAACCAGACTCTTATGCGTATGCTTCATAGTGTCTCTGGGACTTTATTTTTTCAGTTGAAAAACCTAAATAGAGCAGATTTTAAGGATCATGTTATTCTTGTACAATACAAATAAAAACCAAGTTCAATAAAAGTTTCTCTATAGTTTTAGTTTCGTGTTCAGTTGTTTTGAGGTTTATTTCAAGATTGTAAAAACAAAAAAGCTAAACTAGCATTCACATTAGATACTAAAAAGCAAAATTTCCTGTAAAAAATGGGACCATTTCTTTTAAGAGACACTTTTTTTCAGGATTTGTTGTGTACACATTGTTTCTCTTTTTTGGTTAATATTTTATTTAAAAAGCTAACAAGCTGATTGTTTACCAGTTTGTCGTTTTACGTGGTGAATAAGTAGGTCATTGACGTCATAGATAACAGATCGAGAAGCTGGGTATTGTATTTCAACGTGGGGCCCAGTGGCAACTTCGCCTCCCTCCTCTGCTTTGTCTTGACGCTGAAATTTTTATAATAATATTGTACAGAAACGATTGTTGAATAAAAAACAGAAACCATTTTTGAATAAAACACATTTAAGTAAGGACTATCTTGTAAATAATAACTTTTTGGTTCTAAATTTTGCAAAGTATAACGCTCGTTATTATTGTACTCATGATAA
>JASAMX010008791.1:0-26070 GCA_030248175.1 Microlaimidae sp. YZB2_3
CGAAATTTGGAGGGTTTCCCAACAATTTTTTGGGGTAGACCCCAAATACCCCATTTTAATACTGCGACCCCCTAGATTTCAGGGGGTATGGGCTATAGGTTTGAGGGGGGTGGTATAACCCCGACAAAACCCCTTACTCCCACCTATGGTGGGAGCAGGTTATGATTAGGCAGGTTATGCAAATTTCCGTCTAGCAAACCAGCTCAAGTACAAATACAGCAACCAGCAAACAAATACAGCTTTATTGTGTGTGGAGTTTGTACCACTGGTCTTGCAGGTAAAGAGATTATTAAATTGCTGCTCATGTGCAACGTTATGTAAGATCAGTATCAGCGACAGGACAGCTTTCTAGGGGGGTCGACCCGGGGTGGATGATTTTAAAACCTAGAGGGAGGTCAGGTGGGGTCCAATTTCCAAAACAAAATACTTTTAAACCATTAAATGTTTAATAATAGTTTTTTTATACGATAATACTACATTTATTGAATAAAAAAATAAAAAGCGATATTTAGGTATAAAAAGGGTTTAAAAACATGAATTTGTGTTAGAAATTCACGTTTTTAGAAAAAAATTTAGTATAAAAAAGTACTTAAAATTTTCTCGAGAGGGGGGGGGGGTCAGATTTCAAAATCTAGAGGGGGGTCAAGGGTAAAAAATTTAAAAATTTGAAAACTAGAGGGGGGATGGGGGGAGGGCTAGATTTTTTTTAGGAGTGGGGGGGGGCTCCAAAATTTCGAGGCTAGGGGGGTGGACCCCACCCTATCCCCCCTTGTTCATCTATGATTGTGACTCATCTGATCAGACGTAATGAGAAAAAAATTGTTGACTTTTTAAACATCTCATATTTTAAGCTGAAGAAGGTAGTCAGAGAATGACAATTGCGTATAAAATTTACAGAGAACCAAAAAAACACAAAAAAATAGCAGGAGTTGTATGGCTGTGTTGTAGGTTCCTGCAGAACCTGCAGACGTGCGGATGGCTGCAGCACGTGAGCAGTCTTTTGAAGACAGCAGTGGGAGCGGCGGAAGCCCTGGCGGACCTTCGGCGCTCCGTTCTTGTCCACTGTTCGGACGGATGGGACCGGACCGCTCAGATCGTCTCCCTCGCCAAACTCATACTCGACCCCCACTACCGATCCATGAGGGTAAATCTCATTTTCATTAAGATCCATTCTGATATTTTGATAACGTTTCCATTTTTCAATTCTTTACGTTTATTTGTATGATTAACTTGTATGCTTAGACATCTTACTGACCACTCGCAGTACCGATCCGAGTGTAAGTGCGCTTTTTATTAACCCTTTGCGAATTTTACCGCAGCTCAGACGCATAAAACCAATGGCGTCTTAGGATCTGTCTGGGTGGTACGTGCTGCGTGTCGAAAGCAGAAGTTTAACACTGAGCGTAATTTAAGTTTAGCTCGATTAATCCAACCCTGCTCACCTATATACTTGTCAGACCTGTGCACTGCCCCCCCCCCTTGGGGTGGGATTTTATTGGTGGGGGGCAGCTTTTTTGAAACGGGGGCAGGGGGGCAAGCAGGGGAGAGAAAAAACGTAACAAAAGAGAAAACAAGAAGGGAAAAAAGGGACAAAAAAGCGAAAATAAGGTAAAAATAGGTCTAAAATAGCTTAAAATGCATTGAAATATGCTAAAAACTGCAGAAAATTCGCGATTATGGCGTCATTTTATTTTAGGGTACATTCAATTTTAGGATACTTTTTGATTTTTTGGCGGGAGGGCAAATCCTCCAAGAAAACGGGAGGGGGCATTTTCAGACTGTGCACAGGTCTGTCTTTGCGTTAATTCATTTGAGTTTTTTTAATCAATTTTGTCGATGCATTTTCGTGCATAGAAAAAAAAACGCATTTTAAAATTTTTTACATGATTAAATGTGGTCAGAACGGGAACAACTGTAAAAGATTTGATAAAATCTAAACTGGTTTATTAGGTTTTACAAATTGGCTGCAAAATACAGTTAGTAGTTTGTTTATGAATCATTTCTCGTTGTTATTACAACGCAGTTATTTCACATCAACAAGCGGTAGGTAGCACCAGCACGTATTGGCATAATAGAGATTAAAATTTAGCGATTTAATCAAAGGGACGTGCATGTGCATAAAAATATTACTTTCTTTTCTTTATAACAGATTTATTTTAAAATGCCCGTTTGAATTATAACTGCTGTATAATTTGTTACAATAAAACTTTTAAAAAAGAATTGTGTTTTCTTTTTTTTTGGTCTTTAAAAAACAATAAGAAAATTTGAGTTTTTTCGTCAACATTTTGTTAGATTTTTGTAATTCACTCAGAAGCATAGGTGGGTAGTCCACCTCAAAAACCCCATTTTTAGCGGTTTAGTGTTGGGAGATACCATGTTTAGAGGTGTCCAGATACCAGATCTGTGCACTCCCCCCGTGGGGTTATTGGAGCCCCAAGCAAGGAAAAAAAGAAAAAAGGCAAAATTCAAGTAAAAATAGTTCTACAATGGCATAATATACATTAACACATGGGCATAGCCAGGGGGGTTCTAGGGGTCTAGACTAGACCCCCCTTTTGGGTCGGCAAAGGGAAAAAATTTGGGTAAGACCCCTTCTTTTGGGTTGCCAAGTATAAAAATTTGGAGATCTAAGACGGTCATTTTTTAAAAGTTTTCTCGCGCTTTGCTCCGCTCAGCGCTCGATTAATTGTATAGTCTCCACTTCTAAATTTGTGTTACTTTATGTTTTGTGGTCTTGGTATGACCACGCTGGACCATCCCATTAATGTTTTAATTGATCTCCAGTTCCAAATTTGTGTTACTTTGTTTTGTATTGATAGGAACAGACTGGACGGACGCCCCCCCCTTTAGATTTAGATTAGATTTTAGACTGGACGATATAGTGGGGTTAAAAACTTAAAAGTTACGAGAAGTAATTTTAAAAACATTTTCTCGCACTTTGCACTGCTCAGTCAGTTGTAATTCAATCAATGTACTCATTTTTCAGTTGTTAATGTAATAGAAATCAAAAATTTTAAGGTATCAAAAAAATTTGTTGTTTTATTGATTTTTTTAATTGAATAATACGAAAATAATGAATTATGTGACAGAAACAAGGCAATAAACATTCCGCGCAAATTTTTTTTAGCCTTTTTATATGTAAGTGAACGAAAAAAAAAACTTTTTGGCACCCCCCCCCTCAAAAAAACTCATTAAAGCCTGTAGCTTATTCAAAATAGGTCTATAGGTAGTCTGATGCGCTTTTTCATCTTCTGATAGCCATTTTTTTAAAATATGTTCTATTAAATGAGAAAATTAAAAAAAAAGATGTTTTTTTTTTCGGTCACTTTTTCCAAAAAAACACTTTTTTCTATAAAAAAACACTTTCAAAAATCGGCTATAAAACACTGCGTTCCTAAGCTATTTTCAAGAATAAAAACTACATTTTCAAGCTTTCCAAACGTTTTCCTATCTATATAACTACTTTAAGTTTCATGGTTTTTGAATTAAGACATAGAACAAAAAGTTTGAAAAAATCGTTTTTTTTTTCTCGAAATTTGAAAAAAAAATTTTAGTGAAGTGATAATTTAAAATTTAGACCTTTTCCTGTATTTTTAGAGTAAAAATTTCAGTTTTAATGAAATCGACACAATTTTTACCCCAGAAAAGTTATTTTTTGCAATAATTTTGAACTTATTAAAATTTTTACATGTTATATACGTCTTGTATGGTTTTAATTTGACATAAAAATACCAGATTTTGTAGATAAGTTGAATATATATCATTATAATTTATTATTATTGTTTAAGGGATTCCGTGAGTTGGTGGAGCGTGACTGGGTGGAGTGCGGACACAAATTCTCAGACCGTGGGGGTCTTTTGACCAAGAAGGACAACGAACGTTGCCCTGTGTTTCTTCAATGGCTGGACTGCGTACACCAGTTACAGCACCAGTTCCCGGGAGCTTTCCAATTCAACCGAACCTATCTCGTAAGACTATAAATAACCTTTTTACTGCTATTTTTGTATTTTAGAGGGTTGTGGGTGGAATGCACTCTTTTTGTTTCAAAATTACGCCCTTTGCAAGGAAAACATTTTATACACAAAAGGAACGAAACTTAGGAATTTATTGTTGATTCTATTTTTTGACTTTCAATTCCATTTTTTTAAGTTTCCGTTTTGTAGCTAAAAACTGGTTTTTCTAAATTTTGTGTTTTACAAAAAAATTTCCGTACAGATCTAGAGGCGATTATTGAGAATAAAACTAAAAAAATGCATTTAAAACGAATTATAAAATAACAACTTGGAAACTTCAAAGTTTCCTAGTTTTTTTTTAATTTTAATTTGTTAAATCCAAAATAATTCAGAGTTCTAAGCTCTACAAACGTAAAAATGCGGCTATAACTTGTAGCGTAAAATTTATATGAAATAAATTTTGAGTAGTCAACTAAATTAAGGGGCTTTCTACTGAAATTGCGGCAACTTCCGCTTTATTATACTTCTAGGTTTTTTATATTGTTTAGGGCTTTAAACTATAGGAGGGGCATTCAGGGCGCAGCATGATATCCTCAACTATTGTACAATAATAAAATCTTATCTATTGTATCGTTAGACTGTGTTGTGTTTAGGTGAAACTTGCTCAGCACGTGTATTCCTCTCTGTTCGGTACGTTCCTGTTCAACTCGGTGGCGGAGGCGGAGATTTCGGGAGCGAGACTTCGGAGCTTCAGCGTGTGGCAATACCTCCACCCGGACAACGAGCGCTTCCGTAACGTAGTCTACGAACCCCTAGACGGACCCCTTTGGCCGCGGACACGATTACAGGATCTCCTGCTCTGGGACCGAGTCTACGGCGCATCTGAGCCCGTAGGACTGCCCAGACCCAGAAACGGATCGCTGCAGGTGGGTACACGTACAAAGAAAGGTTTTTTGTATTTTTGTTAGGTTGTTTCGGTTTGGGGTTTGTTAAATTTGAATATCGAAGTGGTACGACAAATGTTGGAATTACGTGGTGGGGGTCTGAGGGTATCTCGGATTGCTGGAAAAAACTATTAAGGTATTAAGAAAAAAAAGTATTAAGGTTTTATTTGCACAACCCAAGTGGGTTGCAGTTAGGAGTAAAATTTCTCTAAATGTATTTTCCAGCCAAAGACGGTACACATTTTTAATGTTTTGCAATACTAGGGTAAAGTCGAATATACGGAAAATTTCTCAAAAATAGTTCAAAAATGTCGAATATATTTTACAATTTTTTTTAAATAAAGGAAAGGGCACAAAAACAAGGGACACAGTCACCAGTAAAACGAGTCCATCGTTGGACCATGCACAAATCTGCATCACTGTTTGATTTTGAAAAAATATAGAAAGAGGGACTCTTTTTTATCAAAAATCATTTTTATTGCTAAAAACATTATTTAAACCTTAAAACTTAGGTTTTGATAAGAACTAGCACAAAAGTAACTGGATGAATGTTGAAAAAAGTGTTTTTGTAAAGGTTTTTTATTTGTGTTATTCTGCATTATCAACATTTTCATGCAAAAAGTGGATTTTTTGTGATTTTCTTAATTTTTGATTTGTGTTTAAACTGCATTAAATTTAGAAGGAAGCATTATATAACCTTAAAATAACTTCTATTTAAGGCTCAAAACAGTTAATTTTCGTGTTTTGATATTTTCTTCAAAATCACTTTGCAATGCGTTTAACTAACTGCGGATTTTAAGATTCCGTTAATTTCGTTCACCTTAAAATTTATATAAAAAAACCTGCCGTTTTTTGCTGTTTTCAAGTATCATTGCACTACCCTATTTATAAAGAATTTTTTGCTCGTTTGACTTTTTTTGACGTTTTTTTAAGCCAAACAAAAATTCAACAAAAAAATTACAGGTTATCAAAACTTGTTTTTTAAAGGTTTTGACATAATTATTTAAAGTTTTGCTAATAACTATTAAAATTTTGTAAACGGGCAAAAATAAAGTTATATGTACCAAGAACAATACCTAAGGATAAATTAACAACCTTTAAAATTTTTTGTTTGTTTTGGAAATAGTTATAGCCAGTTTTTTTTTTTAGGTGGCCGAAGTTAATGGCTCAAGCCTTAAATATCGGCCGCCATAAAAAAACGTTACACCTCCATTGATCTTTAAGTGTAACAGAAATTTTAAAATTTTGTACTGGAATAACTGGGTGCCTATAGAAACAAACAAACAAACAAACAAAAATAGCTGCCATTTGATTTTTAGACCAAATCTTAATTTGATTGGAAAAACCAGAAAAAACTTATTCAATAAAATAAAAAAGGTGGTCGAAATTAGGTCAGCTACTCTACTAAAAATGTATTTTGAGTATACCAAAAAGTAAACTTAGGGACACTCCTCCAAAATTGGCGGTGGCCTATATCCATCGTCCCCCCAAAATCCTAGACGTTGCCCACCTATGACTGGAGGTGGGTGGTATCGCCAGTTATGAGAAGGGGGAAACCCCCCGCCCCCCCACCCAGGCCCCATTCGCCAGGGGCGGTCTGTTGGGCCAACCCGAGGGGGGGGGGGCGGGGCCGCCCGGGGGGGGGGGGGGGGGGGGGCGGGGGGGGGCGCCCGGGGGGGGGGGGGGGGCCCCCGCGCAAAAATTTAAATTTTAAAATTTAAAATTTTTAATTCTAGCTGATATTTTTTACGAATATTAAGGGTTTTTGTACACTTATACATTTAAAACATGTGTTCAAAACGTAAATAAAAAGTTAATAGTATTTATAAAAGTTTTATTTAACAGTTATGCCTTACTATTGAACTGCATAATCCATTTGAAATTGAAACACTAAGATAAATTTTCCATATAAACTCCCAGCGAAGCGAGGAAAATTTGGTTTTTTGACTATTAATATGCTTCTGGAAGGTATCAGGAAAGTTTCTGTATTAATATTAAAGAAATAATTTTGTTTCTCCCAAAATTCAAAAAAACGTAAGGGTCCCTCCCCCCTTACGAAAAAACCCGGCTTCGCCAGGTTTCGAGGGGGCGGGGCGCCGCCCCCCCCCCCTGGGCACGCCACTGCGCCCAACACTAAATGTAGTTTTTTTGCTTTGCTTTTAGAATTCATATACGACCCCTAATTTTCAAATCGATTATGCCGTAAAAAATGCCAGGTTTGTAGGGGGGTGGCCGCCTCCCCCCCTGGGCACGCCACTGCGCCCAACTATAGTTTTTTGCTTTGCTTTTAGAATTCATATACGACCCCTAATTTTTAATATATGTTTAGTGTTCCGATGAGAGGACACTAAGTTCTGGTAGCATGGACCGCTCCTTGACTCGGGCCCACTCCTGCGACAGTCTCACTTCCCAGGGGGGCGTGTCTGATCCGGCGGGCGGAGAGGGGGGTGCAGTCGCCCTCGGTCCCGCTCCCAGTCCCAGCCCCGCTCGTTCCGGCAGCGATTCCAACCTAGCTCTCCTGGCCGGACCACACGCCCCAGGAGGAGCCCAGCAGCAGCACCCGGACATACAGACAGCCCAGCAAACCCAGCGGGAGGAGGTCAGTTCCGTTCTGGACGGAGTTCTGGAGCGCGTTTCGGAATCGGAGGACGGAGGGAGCGCTAACACCAGCGGGGACAGTGCTCTCACCCCTCGACTTTATCCGGGTAAGATGCAGTGGCAATTTTTAAAACACCATGTAATTCAAAATGATTCATAATCTGAATTAAACAGTAAATCTCAGCAGGCAAGGCAACATTGGAAAAACTTTAAATCAAATTAACCTGTATCATGAATATTTTTTGTTGATTCAAAATGTTAATCAATTAAACCTGGGTTATACAAAGAAGTTAAAATTTTAAAGTTCTTTTAAAATTATTATTATCAGTGTTTTTGATTTTATCCAATATAAATAGACAGAAAACAAAATATTTTCTTTCACCAATTTCAAAAAAATTTCGACAATTGGTCCTTATTTAAAATTAAACATAATTATAATACGTGATAAATAAATGTCCTTTTTATTGGTATTTTAAGAACATTAACGGTTTTGACACATTAGCGTTAATGTATAAAATTTTTGTTGCTGACTCTATGCCCTTTTTAGCATACTCCAGAATCATACTTTCCTAGCGCGTAGGCGCATTTTAAGGTTAACCCCAGGGGGGCGGCCGCCCCCCCCCACCGAAACGGTCGGACAGGGGGAAAAATAAGGATAACATCTAACCCCCGCCCAACTACTATCCAACACGCCCAACGAAATGGTCGCCAGATAGTAAAATTTGGGGGTTTTCAGAGGCTAAAAATTCAAAATTTTCTAGCGTCTCGCTAATCGCTCGGCGCCAAACTATAAAATAATTTTAGTACCATAATTGACCCCCAAAAACCAAAATTTTTTTTCGCTTCGCTCAGCGGTCACTTTTTATAGTATACATACTACCTCGCTAATTATCTTGCCTAATGCTAATGTTATTTTAAAGTTAATACAATATTTTTTATAAGTAATAAGTACTACACAGAAAGCAAAACAAAGAATCATATTGATTGATTTATGTACCTCCCCCTCCTAAATTTTCCAGCCGCCTATGGCATTGGCGCGGATTTTTTTCATATAGGTAGGTATGTACCCTAAAAAACATGGAGTCAAGAAGCTACTCAAGTGCTTTGGTTTACAATGTTGTTGTAGCCAAGGGGTCTGAATCTGAAAGGTCTCTAAATTCCTTTTTTGTGAAATCCAGGCTCTGCCAATGTGTGCTAATGTAATTTTTAACTAAGAAAACATGTTTTTACCACAAAAAACATTAAATAATACGTTATTAGGCCAAAAAAGTGCATTATACAGCTTTATCTACGTTTATCCCTGCTTTTTTAACGTTTTCAAAAATTAAGGTGGAGGGGCCCCAAAAATTTCGGGGCTTAGGCTTTCGGGGGGGGGGAGCGAAATTTTTTTTGTACTACAATCCGCCGCCCCCAAAATGAAACCCTGGGTACGTCCCTGGTTAACCCGCGGGTGTTTTTGTCCTCAGTCAGATATTATCCTTTACCCGCGGTAAATATCGTTCCCTAAGTTAGGGTGGGTTGGGCATAGATGAACAAGGGGGGAGTTGTAGGGAGGGGTCCACCCCCCTACCTCGAAATTTGCCCCTCCCCCCTCCTAGAAAAAAATCCAGGGCCCCCCTCCTTTCTCCAAATTTTTGAAGTTTTTACCCCTGACCCCCTTTTAGATTTTGAAATCCCCCTCCCTTCTCGAGAAAATTTCAAGTATTTTTTTTTATACTAAATTTTCTTCCAAAAACGTGAATTTTTAGCACAAATTCATGTTTTTACACCCTTTTTTTACCTCAATATCGTTTTTTATTCAATAAAATGCAGTATTATCTCATAAAAGAACTATTATTAAACCTTTAATGGTTTAAAAGTATTTTTCTTCGGAAATTGGACCCCACCTGACCCCTCTCTAGGTTTCAAAATCTTCCACCCCGGGTCGACCCCCCTAGAAAGCTAGGGGGGAGGGTTCGACCCCCCCTAGGACCTCCTCCTAGATTTTGAAATGTCATTTACCCGGGGTAAACAACACCCCTAGCTTTTTGACCGTGTTCATTTTTGTGAGGTTGGGCACTTCTGAATGTGGCTGTAAAGTATAATAAAATATTTAAATTTTATTACAAACTAATCAATATTAATTAATTATTCTAAAAATTTATTATTGTTAAGATATGGAAAACGGGACGGTAGTTATGAGCGAGTTATTGGAGAGAGAAGAGCGTCAGCGAAACGACAGTCAGGTCGACCTCCGTTCCAATCACTCCGACTTTTCTCTGTGTTCCTCGGAGGCGGAGCGGGAGCGCTCCTGTTCTTCGCTCATTGGCCAATCCGCCGCCCATTTAACTAATGGCGGAGCGGGGACGGATTCGTCGGACTCGGCCCCCGTCGACATCCCTACTTCAATTACGACCAGCACTTCGGACATCAGCGACTCCCTGGTCAGGAGGGCGGCCCCCCACCCCGCCGTCCACCACCCGTCCAGACACGCCATACATCTTCAGCATAACAACAGTGTAAGGAACGGGGATCACCTGCCGAGAAGTAACGGAGTGAGCGGAGCTTTTCTCTGGGCCAATGGGAGCGGCGAGGAGGAGGCGTGTCCTCGCAGCACTTTCCGACCAATCAGAAAGCAGCGACGACGGGTGGAGGATTGGCTGGATTCGGACGGACTCAACAGCGTTACGGACGTGGAACAGGAGCGAATGAGGGAGCTGGAACTTAGACATAAGGTACTAACTAGTCGCTCAGGCAATGCTGCAACAACTACTACTACCCTTTCTAGAGTGCGAATAACGGGAATGGGGAGGTGGCTTTTTGGATAACTTTGGTTGGTACAAGTTGATCCTACTAAGGTATATAAAGATTAATAAGTCGATGGACGAGTAAGTAGAATTCGGAGGCTATAATTTCAAAGCATACAGAGTAATTTGGTTTTTGCTTACTCAAAAAATGGCAACAATTTAAAAGAGATCCTATGCCTTCAAGGGCAGGAATTAAAAAAGGGGCATTTTTGTATTTTTAAAAACTTTAGCAAAAGGGAAAAGGATAAAAAAAGATAAAAAAATGCACCGAACGCCTTCCCTTCCGACACAAGTATGACTGTACCAGTTGTAGTAATATCTGTTTTCCATAACAATAGGTCTTTTATTAATCTTTGAATTCCTTACTGTGTGAGTTTAACTTTTTGCACTAGCAGTTTGTGCACACTTTTTGCACACCTTTTTGTGGGTATTCGTTTGTTATTGTTTGTTTTTTTGGTAGTACTTGTGATCAAACTTACAAAAATATAATAACATTATATTAACATTATCATGTACACTGTACAATGAAGAATCAATTGTATAATAACACAACCATAGATGAACAAGGAGGGGGGATAGGGTGGGGTCCACCCCCACTCCCCTAGCCTCGAAATTTTGCCCTTCCCCCTAGAAAAAACCCAGGGAGGGGGACCCCTCCCAAATTTTCGAATTTTTTACCCCCAAACCCCCTCTAGAATTTAAAATTTGACCCCTCCCCCTCTCCCCTCATTAAAATTTTAAGTAATTTTTTACACTGAATTTTCTTCCAAAAACGTGAATTTGTAACACAAATTCTTTTTTTTATACCTTTTTTATACCAGAATATCGCTTTTATTTAATAAAATGTAGTATTATCTTAAAAAAAAGAATTATTAAGCCTTTAATGGTTTAAAAGTATTCTGCTTTGGACAATAGACCCCACCTGACCATAGGTGGGCAGCCTCTCGGATTTTGGGGGGTATAAGGGGGGGTCAAATTTTAGGGGGGTGTCCGTCAAGACCCAAATTTTGAGGGGGGTTACCCAATATTTCCGCGCTGCCTTAAAATGGGCTTAAAACGCGTAAAAAAAGGTAAAACAAGCTTATAAATACTTTAAAACTGTGTAAAATTAAAATAAGACCTTATTACAAGTTATAAATTTTATTTTTTAATTCTTATAATAATAATGTATTTATATATTTTTATAATTGGATTAGAAATCATAGTTTTTTAATAATTACGTAATAATAGAATAGTAATATTATTGTCTTGATCATGGGCGTAGCCAGGATTTAGGAAAAAAAAGGGGGGGGGGGCCCAACTCTAAACAAAATTTCTGAAAAAGGGGGTCCAGGGGGTCCAAATCCTAAACAATATAAAAGGACTAAAAAAATTTTCCGCGCTTCGCGCGGAGTGTTTATTGCCTTGTTTATGTCACATATTTCATTATTTTCTTATTATTCAATAATAATAAGTCCATAAAACAAGGAAAAAAATTTTTACAAACAATTTGATACCTTAAAATTTTCGATTTCAAAAAAAAATCTAAAAGTAAAAACTCAAAAACATAAAAATGAGCACATTGAATTACAGCTGAGCAATGCAAAGTGCGAGAAAATCTTTTTAAAATTACTTCTCCTAACCCCTAAATTTTTAATACCACTATATAACAATCTAAAGGGGGTCTAGCGTGGTGGTATTAAGATTACTAAACAAAGTAACACAAATTTGGAAGTGGAGACCAATTAAAACATTAAGAATTGGGTGGGTCCAACGTGGTCATACCAAGATTACAAAACAAAGTAACACAAATTTGGAAGTGGAGACTATATAATTAATCGAGCGCTAAACGGAGCGAAGCGCGAGAAAATTTTTAAAAAATGGCGTTTCTAGATCCCCAAATATTTATCCTTGGCGACCCAAAAGGGGGGTCTAACCCCAAATTTTTCCCTTTGCCGACCCAAAAGGGGGTCTAGAGACCCCTTAGATCCCCCTGGCTACGCCCATGGTCTTGATTATAAATGGCGTTTCTAGACCCCCAAATATTTATCCTTGGCGACCCAAAAGGGGGGGTCTAACCCCAAATTTTTCCCTTTGCCGACCCAAAAGGGGGGTCTAGACCCCCTAGACCCCCCTGGCTACACCCATGGTCTTAATTATACAGTCAAGTATCACAAACTTTTTAATCCATAATCATATATTTAATTAAAGATTATATACATACACGGGCGTAGCCAGGAGGGGAGTCTAGACCCCTCTTTGCAGTGGCGGGCCCATAATTTCATTTGGAGGGGGCGGTCTGGGGGTACTACTAACCCTGTAGGGGGTTGGGGGGCGGCAGCCCCCAAGATATGGGGGGGCTGGGGGGCGAGAGCCCCCAAGCGGGGTCCAGGGGCGGAGCCCCTTGTCAGGGGGGTCCGGGGGGCATTCTGCTCCCCGGGGAAGAAAATTTTTAATTTAAGGCGCTAAAATACACTTGAAATTTTCCAGATGATACTTATTACAAAATTTAAGGTTTCTTATACCTACATATTTAAAACATGTGTTTAAAACGTTAATTAAAGGATAATTTAGAATTTATAGTAGTTTTATTAAACTATATACCTTAACTACTGAACGGGATAATCGATTTGTAATCGAAAAACTAAGATAAATTGTCAATTAACAAGTAACTCTCCGCGCGAAGCGCGGAAATTTTTTTTAGCCTTTTTATAACGCTTAAAAATTTTTCTCCGGGAGGCGAATTTGGGGGTGTGTGTCCCCGACTACCCCAAATTTAGGGGGGGGGGTGTCAGCAAAATCCGAAATTTTGGGGGGTATAACCCCCCCAACCCCCTTCTGCCCACGTATGCACCTGACCCCCTTTATGTTTCAAAATCTTCCACCCCGGGTCGACTTCCCCTAAAAAGCCATGGGGGTTCGACCCCCCTCCTCTAGGATCCCCTCCTAGATTTTGAAATGTCATCTACCCGGGGTAAAGACCCCCCCCTAGGATCCTCCTCCTAGATTTTGAAATGTCATCTACCCGGGGTAAAGACCCCCTAGCTTGGGTGACCGACCGTGTTCATCTGTGAACACAACTATTTAAAAAACATAACATTCAGCCTTAATATTGTTTTAATTGTTTTGCAGAAACGTTTCGACATGCTTGAAGCGGAACTACAACGACTAAGGACCCTGGCACTGAACAGCATGAACAGGGGGCCCAACGGTGTCAGCGTCTCTTACAATTCCAGAAATCAGCTTACTGCCGAAAAAGACGAAGTGAGTTCTTTCATATATCTGTTTCTAACTTTTATATATTGATTGTTATTTTTCTTTAGTACTTATAGCTATAAATAAAATTTTTTTGATAATACAACGAAAAATTCGAGATTCCATAGGTTGGTTTGGTAGCCTCCCGGACTACTATATTCTAATAATAACAACCCTTAGTTAGGCCACAACCACCTCTGCACACTTAATTATATTTTTTTTTGTTTTTGCAATTAAAATTTAATTTTGGTTTGCAAGTTGGTTCTAGATAGAATGTTAATTTTTAAAACGAAATGATAGAATGAGTCTATAAAAACCGTATAAAACAAAGGCTACTTTCATTTATTTTGCATTTAACATTTACTGAATGTGTGAGTGCCATTGAGCCACCAGGACTGTGCTGACCTTCGGGCAGCACCTAACGGGCCTATGGGTTCCACTACCACCTATACCTGGTTGTTGGATCTTTTCTTTTATAGAAATGTGTCCAGCGTGGCATGGCTAGAGTGTTTGTTGTTGTACGTCGGCCACACATGGCAGTTTTCCATCTAGCAAACCAGTGGACAAATACAGCTCTATTGTTTGTGGAGTTTGTAGCACTGGCCTTGCAGGAACACCTATACTGACCATGTACGACGTTAAATAGTAAGATCAATATTAGGCGCGACTTAAAAAATCCTTTAGACAAAGACCTCGGAATGGGTGAACACTGCATGTAGTGAACACTCTAGCGGTAAAGGTTGCCAACATTGTTATTAATGTTGGACGAAGAGTCTTAACCATAGGGGTGAAACATTTTCGCCCCTCCTGGCTTGTCTTAGCGCCTGCCCTTGCATAATCTGCATAGGGAAGATAAGTTTCAGGTTATTCAACAACAACAACTGAATGTGTGACGCGCCAAAGTACAGGTGAAAATAACTTTGCTAATCGAACTGTAATCTTCAAACTTGACTCTGGCGTGCTACGACCGTACTAGGACACATAGAAGCGGAGTACCACTTTAAGTTCTGAAGTACTCCTTGAAGAACCGGGGGTAAAAAAATTTGTTGTACTCAATATTTTTTTCAAAAGTTATTAAAAACTTAAAAACAATAAAAAATGAAGATGAAATAATTTAAAACATTATTTCAAGGTTTAATCAGGTTGAATTAAAATTATACTAATTTAGTGCGGTGAGATCCTGGAGCCCCGGTCCCTGGACTCTGGCGGTAGTTGGAGTGACACCTGGGAGAACCTTGAAAAAGAGGACGCCATGCCCACCCTGTGGACGCCCGACCATACGGTAACCCACTGCATGGGTTGCGACAACCGGTTTTGGACAGTCAACCGTAAACACCACTGCAGGTACCCAACAATACTCCTCAAAAAATCTCTGGCGCTGGCCGTACTCTGGGTAAAATTTTGGTTACCCGTACGCGTACCCCGATCCTGCTATTGTTTGATCATTACCGCCGATCATAGATGAACATGAAATAAATTTTGGTGGTCTTTACTCTTTATATTTTACCTCGGGTAAATCGTATTTTAAAATCTAGGGGGTTCAGCAGTTGGCGTAGATCATTTGTTTTGACTGAAAAGGAGGTAAGCTGTCAATCATTTCTATTGCTGGGACATGAGCTAGCAGTGTCACTGCGTGAAAGGCGCTCCGTATACACCTAGGAAGGACATACCTGTGCACTTCCTAGTAATGTCCCCCCTCCTTTTATCCCCCCTGCCCAAAAATGAAAAAGTACCCGAAAAATAGTACGCCATTTTTAAGCTCTCTTGATGCCATCATTGCGAAATTTTAGCAGTTTTTATAGTCTGTTTCAATGCATTTTAAGCCATTTTAGACCTATTTTTACCTTCATTTCGTTTTTTTCCGTTTCCTTTTTTCCTCCTTTTTTGTCTTTCTCCCCTGCTTGCCCCCTTTTTATTTTCTCCCTCCATGTTTCAAAAAATTGCGCCGTGCCCCCTCCATTTTGGAATTGCCCCCTTCCCCTAATAAAACCCAGGGAGCCAGTGCACAGGTCTGGGAAGGGAGTTATAGAAAGTTTAAACCCCCCGGGTTTCTATGACCAGGACTCGAAAAATTGAAATTTAGAGGGGAGTCAGGCGCGGGCATCCGATATCTGAAGCGGTTTGTTGTGATAAAACTTTCACTACAGCGATGGAATTGAATTTGGTCTCTTGTTTTAGTTTATTTATCATTAATCTTATGTTTTTATAAGCATTCCAAAAAAATCTTAAATTTTTTATTGGCTAAACCAAGAATATATAACACAAGAGAATTTCCGACTGTACACTAAATTTTTGACCAAAATTTTGCGAGAAAAGTCGCACTTTCGAATTTGTGTGCGACTTTTCTCGCAAAAATCCGCCATTTTCTGCAAGTTTTCCCGCGCTGCGATTTTTTACACAGTGTTAGTTTTCTCGCAGTGGGGACTGCGACTTCTTTTGCACTCTATGCTGCTTTATTCGCACTGCGATTATTTTCGCACTGCGAGTCGGGCTGCACAACAAAAAAAATAAATACAAAGCGTAGCGAAAATTTTGTGTTTAAATGAGTAAAAGTCGTTTTTTTACCTTAAGACGTTAAAACTTTTTAGTTTTAATAAAATAAGGTAACTTTCCAACGTTTTGAAATGAAAAAAAAAACAAGTTTCGAAGTGTTTTACTCCATTGAAAATGACTACCAGCGTCTGTATTTTTTTTTTGTTGCGCGGCCAGGATCGCACTGCGAAAATAATCGCAGTGCGAATAAAGCAGCATAAAGTGCGAAAGAAGTCGCAGCCCCCACTGCGAGAAAACTAACACTGTGTTAAAAATCGCAGCGCGGAAAAACTAGCAGAAAATGGCGGATTTTTGCGAGAAAAGTCGCACACGAATTCAAAAGTGCGACTTTTCTCGCAAAATTTTGGTCAAAAATTTAGTGTACAGTCGGACATTCTCTTGTGTCATATATTCTTGGCTAAACTAACTCTGATATGGGTACTTTCGAGATTTTTAATTGATTAATTAGTAAAGTGTCCTGTAGCGTTTTGTTCTGTTCGTATTGGTAAAGTGTTCTGTTTAGGAAGTGTGGTAAAGTGTTCTGTAGCGAGTGCAGTAAGTATCAGTGTCCGGTGCCAAGTGAGCAGCACTACGAACCAGTGCGCGTCTGCAACACCTGCTACAGCACTCTCAGACAAGCCCATGGCGCGGCTTCTTTCACCATAGCCCAGCACACCAGCTGATGACGTCTCCTGTCACCAGCTCTTTTTCTGCCACTGCGTGCACTACAAGGCAAAGAAAATCTAAAGTGAACTGTGTACACGGGGTATATGACTCAACGGATTAATTTCCAACCTTTATCAAAGAAAAGTCTGTTTTGGGATATCTACAATGTTTTCAAAACTGAGGCCTGCTGTTAAAAAAAAATAAAGGGTTTTTAGTTGGTTTATAAAAAATTTTCATTAATTTAATTGATAAAAACCAGCATGTCCAAAACCAATACGTCTTAAGAAATGTCTAAATTAAAAATATTTACTATTTTTTTAGATTTTTTATTACTTACATTATTATTTTAAATAAAAATAATACATTTTTTGATATAATGCAATAATTTTATTTCGTTAAAAAAACTTTAAAAGGCCTCGGTTTAATACTAGTTTAGGTTTTACGAGTACAGAGGGTTGCTACTAGGATTTAAAACTAAGTCTGTGATTTCCATGTTTTTTCTCTGTTGTTAGTATGGTTAGTTGTTTGTTGCGAGTTATGGCAATATAAGTCAAAGTTTGTTTGCGCAATCAGAACAGCTTGTGTTTTTACTTGGTAAATAGTATAGAAATCCTGGTTTTATTGCAATTTTATTTTACTATAGTCTATACAAAAATGATGCGGACTGGCGACAAACTCGAAATTTGAAATGTTACATATATTCATAACGGAGGTTAGAACATGTGCTGGACATGAGCATAGCTTAGACTCCTGGGGTCGTATGCTAAAGGTTTAATCCGACTTAAAGTTAATCTGAGATTAGCGATTGTCGACACACAGTAAGCATACTAGCAGTATCGATTAGATAATCTAATTTAACGAATTTAATCTGAGATTAGGTTCAATCTCAAATTAAATCGCCACTAACTCGAGGTTAAATTGAGAATTTATGCAAATTTTTAAACCACCTCCGGAGGTGGATTAAAAATTTGCGGGTTTTTCCCGCTAATCTTGGATTAATGACAATTTAATCTTAGATTAAATCTATTAACTCCGTTAACTTAGATTATTCAATCAATACTGTTAGTATGTTTACTGTGTGTCGACAATCGCTAATCTCAGATTAATTTTAAGTCGGATTAAACCTTCAGCATACCACCCCTGGTCCTGGCTATCTTTTGAAAAAGTTAGGAAAAATGTTTTTCGATGACGTCATCACTACAGCCGATGCGGTAAAAAAAACCTGGTCCCAAAAAAAAACAAAACTTTTTTATTAGTACGAGATAAAAAAAACGCCGCTTGGTATGCTCTTAAAACATACTTTTCTGAGTTTTTTCTGAAATTTTGAGCGAAATCGGCTCGCTCAAATTTTTTTTATAAGGCGTTGAATGCGCGCGGTGTTCGCGATTTTTCGTGAATTTTTGCCACGCTAATACACTGTCCGAATTATTTATTTTCTTTTGCTTCCTGCTCGAAGTGTGTACGATATTGATCATATTGTTATATATTAAATGTCCGCCAATTTTTATTCCTTACTTTTGACCTAAAATTTTTTTGGGGGTTGACCCCCCCGGGGGCTAGTGGGGGCCAAACACGAATGCCGAAAATTTTTTTAAATCTAAAATTTATCACATATGACGAATTTTGATATCGTTTGTGTAAAAAAAACTAATATTAAGCTTACAATAAGCTGTCAAAAATGACGAATTTGGAAGGATTCTAAGCCCGTATGCTGGCAGCAGCAAACCTTTCAATTAAAAAGTTTTACAAGAATAATAAACTTAAAGATTAGTTTTAAATTTTTTAAATTTATTTTGATTTAAAATATTAGAAAATGGTCCAAATAACCTCATGAAAACGCAACATAAATTTTCGTTAAATTTCCAAAATACTTCCTTACGTCATGAAAATTTTTGGTATTACGTCATAAATGATGATTTTTGTTGGCTCTTCCGCAATTAAAATGACGCAATTCGGACCAGATCGCGGATTCAAACGTTTCTAAACGAAAAACAGTATTATTTTAAAAAATTACATTTGGATATTGTCAAAAAATGAGAGAAATAGTTATTAGACATTTGTTTTTGTGTTGACAAACGGGGAAACATGTTTGCAAGTAAGAAAACACTTTAAAAAAGAGCATTTATTAGCTGCAATGTTTGGCAATTTTGTAGTAGAATTACTTTGAACTTTGAAAATATGTTTTTCTAACAAAATAACCTAGAAATTTGAAAAACAAAAAAAAACTTTTAAGGCTTTTTTTTGGAAAAGTTTTTAATTTAAATGTTTTCTGCTGCCAGCATGCGGGCTTGAAATGCTTCCAAATTTTAAATTCGTCATTTTTGACAGCTAATAAGCTGTCAAAAATATTAAGCTAATAAGCTTAGTAAGCTAGTAAGCTTAATATTAAGTTTTTTACACAAACGATATATCAAAATTCGTCCTATGTGATAAATTTTACATTATTCATGGTTTTGAAAAAAGTTTTGGCATTCGTGTTTGGCCCCCCTAGCTCCCGGGGGTCAACCCTCAAGAAAAATTTTAAACTCAAGTAAGGAATAAAAATTGGCAGACATAACAATAATGATCAATATCGTACACACTTCGAGCAGGAAGCAAAACAAAATAATAATTCGGAGCGTGGCAAAAATTCGCGAAAACCGCACGCATTCAACTCATTATAAAAAAATTTGAGCGAGCCGATTTTGCTCAAACTTTCACAAAAAACTCAGAAAAGTATGTTTTAAGAGCATACCAAGCGGCGTTTCTTATTTTGTACTAATAAAAAAGTTTTGTTTTTTTTTTGGGACCAGGTTTTTTTTACCACATCGTCTGTAGTGATGACGTCATCAAAAAACATTTTTTCCTAACCTTTTCAAAAGATAGCCAAGAGTTTAAGCTATGCTCCCATATATGTCCTGCACATATTCTAACCTCCGTTATGGATATATAACATTTCAAAGTTCGAGTTTTGTTACCAGTCCGCATCATTTTTATATGGACTAGCTAATTTTCCGTATTAAACGAAAAAAATACAAAAACACAAAAGAAATTAGTTTTCTGATTAATTTTAAAATAACTTCCATAACTTTATTGTCATAACTAACCACGACTTGAAATTGGCAGGTCCATTGGTTTTTTAAGTGAATAGTTTGTGTCCAGTTGTTTTTAGCTGATCTTTTTCAGCAAATATTATTGGCATACCTCTAAATATATAAACTAAAAATAACCTATACCTTTGCCATTACCTACTGAATATTTTCATTTTAAAAATTTTAAACAGAAATAATGACATTCTTTGTTTTTAATTATTTTAATTTTCGCAGTAATGATGCTCTCCAGCCAAAAAGACCAGCATAAACAACTGTACTGGGTTTAGCAGATAAATTAAGTACAAACAAAAGTGGGACTATGTATATCTTAGTTTAAAGGACATGTGCTCAAATTACAAGGAAAATGTATTTTTGTTTAAGATTGACGGTAATACAACGTATTACCATTAGCTTTATGAAAGCTAGTTTTGATAATAAATTAAAATATTACTATCACAATTAAAATAGTAATTTTGACAAAAATCTGCATTCAATATTAATAATATTGAATAGTATTACAGACCTGTGCACTGCCTTGATGGGCGTCTTATTGGGGGGGGGGGGGTGACAATTCCAAAACTATTCCGAATTTTTTACCCCTGACCCCCCTCTAGAATTTGAAATCTGCCCCCCCCGCCCCCTTTCTCTGGGGAAAATTTTAGGTACTTTTTAGTATACTAAATTTTCTTCCAAAAAAGTGAATTTTTAACACATATTCATGTTTTAACAAATTTTTACACCAGAATATCGCTTTTTATTGAATAAAATGTAGTATTATCCTATAAAAACTAATTGAAAGTTATTATGGTTTAAAACTGTTTTGCTTTGGACACCGGACCCCACCTGACCCCCCTCCGAATTTCAAAATTTGGTACCCTAGGTCGACCCCTTCTAAAAAGCTAGGGAGGGTTAGGACCCCTCTAGGAGCCCCTCCTAGAATTCAAAATTCTATTTACCCCGGGTAACCACCCCCCCCCCTCTAGCTGCCAGGACCGTTTTCACCTATGAGCATAGCCACTAATATAGGTGAAGAGGGGCATTTTCAGACAGTGTACAGGTCTGAAAATATGGAAATCTTATTATTAAATGCAAATTTATATTAAACTTTTAATTCCAGTTAATGTTAAAAATATGTTAATCTATTTATTTAAAATTTAGAAACGTAGAAAATGCTAGAATTGTCATTTAGGGCAGTGTGTTACAAAATAGTATAATGCAACAAATAACAATTAGTTAAAAATGTGAAAACAGCAGTGTTTAATTTCATTAATCTGTGGTTTTTGTCATCTTAATATTGTATTGTAGTGTTTTGTGTTGGACTTTTTTGTTTTAGTGAAATATTATAGTACGCGTTCGGCGTTGTGTTAACAGAAAAAAGCCCTCGAAAAGTATATTTTTAAGTTTAACAGCATTTTCTTGATATGTTTTTTGTTTCAGCATTTTACATTACCTTTTGCCCAAGGGGTGGGGCCATTAACTAAAACCCTATACCAGCAAAACAACAGTGCTGATACAAGATCTTAGACGGTCATGGTATATTCATAGCCGGTGTCAAGGGACATTCTTTCCCCCCTAAAAATTATTCCCCCAGAAAAACTATCCCGGGATAGTTTTTCGGGAAAAACTATCCCGGAATATTCTTTCCCTCCTCAGTAAATTCTTTCCCGGGGGAAAGAATGTACCGGGATAGATTTTCCCCATGCTTTTTAATTTTAAAATCATATAAACTTAGAATTTTTAAAAATAATTTGAATAGCTGTATCTTTATTAGCTCAAATACCAATTTTTGTGTAATAAATTCCATTAAAACATGTTTACTCACTATTTTAATTTTGTTTGTAATTTTCTATTTTAGCGTTATAATCAGGGGGAAAGTTTTTACCGGTATATTCTTTCCCCCCTTCAAAAATTTGCATAAAGTTTATAATATTGATTCTGCGCATTCTTCAAAAACACGCCATTAAATTAAAATGATTATTTTGTTATCATGATACTTTCATAAATTCATAAAATTATTGAAATAAAACCCATGAACTACCTTAACCATTTTAAACCTTAGTTTCCCGAAGCAGCCTAAGCAAAACCTTAAAACCAAGCTAAAATTCATAAAAAACGAACAACAATATAAAAAAGAGGGGGGAAAGAATATCCCGGTTTTTAACCGGGATAGTCTTTCCGGGATGGTTTTTCCAGGGGGAAAACCATCCCGGCTTTTTACCGGGATAGATCTTCCGGGGGGAAAAGATATCCCGCGACACCGCCCCACCTCTGCTCTCAAAAAAAAAGAAAAGAAAAAGTAGTCGTTATTTTCATCATTCCCCAGAAAGAACAGCAAACAAAATGTAAGTCGAAAAATATACTCGAGTAGAATAAGCTGCAATATAAATTATTCTATAATATTTTGACCCCATTTGTAATTTTGTTATTTTCAAAACAAAACGGTAAATGTATTGTTTAGCTCATATTGATTAGGGTTTTTTTTCTCTGTTAGGGCTACTGAGTTTTTCAGTGAGTGCGTGGTTTCAACTGGAAAAGACAGGCATTTTAAAAACATTGTTGTGTAAAATTAAAATCATTTAAAATAAATCTTTGTTACAAGCTTAAAACAAAAGTAGACATATTTTTATTTATTATTATTATAGAGCTTTTAGGGGTCAGAGTTGTCCAGCTGGGTGTGTAAAAACCCATCTTTACGATTGCTTAATTTTAGATATATTATAAATTTTAATAATATAGTAACAAAAGTTTTCAAAAACAAATATTACTTTGTAATTTGATTGTATTTAGTTTTGTTCATTAAAACTTAATTTTGTCTGAATTCTGTCGCAGAATAATTGAGCATAAAAATGAGTAAGAATAGACTGATCGATTTACGCGATAATCATTATAGTGTGTAGATTCAAAACTAGCAGTATACTGATATAACTATCGTATAAATTGATTATTTCACAAAACATAAACAAGGTATGCTCAATATTGATTTTTTTAGTACACATCATGACTTGAATGATATTACATATTCCGAAGTTTAATAGCTTTAACAAACTAGCAAAATTGATTGAAATTAAAATTTTGTTTTTTCCGGGTGTAAAACTACCCAGATTTTTGTTTTAAACCAGTATTTATATTTCACTTTTTTATATTCGTTAATTTTTATATGGAGTTATTGTACATACGTACCTAATTTAGCATGTACTAATATGATGTTGTGCGTTGACCACAGTAAAGTGGCTACTTAAAGCTATTTTTATTTAAAAGTTTGTTTTACCATAGAGTTATCTATCCTATTTGTACAGGCTAAATTTTGTTATGTGAAAAGAAATAATATCCTTGGAAAATTTATTATTTTAAAAGTTAAAAAATTTTAAACTATAAAAAATTGACTAATTCGACGTTCTTGGATTTCCGCAAAATAGAATTGGGTTCATTTCTTTAAATACAAATTGATTTTTTTTATTATGAGAATATTAAGTATTTTCGTTACTTGCAGTTTGTTAAGATGGGGCAAGGTTTACTGGGAGTGTGAGGGTTAATCAAATCATGTTTATGAAATGGTGTACGTTACTTTTAGATTTTAAAACAAATTGTCAAATACATTAAGCCATTTATTATAAAAGAATATAGTTATATTTTAAATCTTGTAATGCATTTCGAAAACTTCTAGGATTATTTACCTACTCCCTTGCCCATACATGGTGTAGTGTTATTTCTTAATATTTATTTTTGTATCTTTGTATGTGGTGAAAAATATTAATTGTTTTTTTATAATTAGTCAATGGAAATGGCGTTAATGTTTTATACGATTAAACACTAGTGAATTTTGTCTAATCGCTAGCTTTAGGTTAATATTGCTAAAATTTACCAAAACTGATAACTGATAAAAAACCTTATAGTTTTGGCTGGAATATGTTAAAAGTAATAAAATTATAAATTGTAAGGAAATTTTATATTTGTAATATTGTATATATATATATATATATATATTGAAATATTTCTTATATCCTAATTCCTAATCAACACGATTGGTATCTCACTAATAAGCGCATATAAATTAGTTGAATGATTTTAGTTAAACATTAAGCTCATTTTAAAATCAACTCTATATGAAAATAGGTTGAATTTTCATTACAATAAACCTCCGGCAAAATTCGTGAATTACCAATCTTAAGTTAAATAGCGCTTACTTACTTTGTGTATTTTAAATTGAATTAAAAAAATTATTACTAAACCCTAGCTTAATATTAGACTAAATAAAGTATAAAATACCAAGAAATCTTTTGTGTTTGTATACTTTATTACTGTAAAATGAAATATTAAAGATGTGGCAACATACCTATAATTTTGAAGTTGAACTTCGCTCCACTGTGTTTTTTTTATTCACTTTATGTATCAAATAGCTATATGCCGGTTTGCTTTGCATTGTATTTTAAATTATGATGTAACGCATTGTTTATTGTTTTTCAAATCATTTAAAAAAAACAACGAAATTTGCGTTAAGAACACATTATTTTATTTGTGGAGAAATGCTGAAAAAAGTGGTTATGTGAAAAAAATTAAATATAGGCACGAATGTCATTTACGCTGACTGTCGCTGTCTTTTTTATTTTGTGCAGTTCCTTCACATACGACTTCAAAAAAGAAAAAAATGAAATGTGCAAGCATTCCTGTGTAATTACTAACACTAACATTTTTGTAGAAAGTACGAAAATGTGAAGATAAGCAGGTGACTTATGGTTTTCAGCAGAAAATTTTAATCCACCTTGTTCCTTAATTAAGGTAGAACACTACAGTTCCAAAAATTCTATGATTTTTCCAAAAACAACCACACGAGGTTTTTCGGGGGTCCTGATTACGAATCCTAGTTTTGTTTTTTGATTTGACCCCCGAGGGGGCGCTAGGGGGGGTTGCGACCCCCCTGGGGGGCACTCTGACTCAACCCCTGTTTTACTTCAAAACCACCTCAAAGCACGTACAGTATTGAATACGGGGTTGAATACAGTATTGAATAATGTACACTTTTTAATTAAAAAGTTAAAAACATTTTTTTGGTGTTAAAAATAACTCCCAGGGAGATTCGAACCTAGAGCTCCTGTAATCTGAGTCCTACGCTCTAACCACTCGGCTAGTTTCTTTGTTAAAAACTACTTTTAAACAAACGTTTTAAAATGTAGTTTCCCGACGTCAAATCAAATTTGTTTACAAACCGATTTTAACAAACTATATATCAAAATGGAGAACTCAACGAGTTAGAAACATTGGCGTTGTTTATTTAAAAATCGTATAGAGATCTAGTGAGAAATTAGGCTCCAAAGTTAATAAAATTTTCTTAAAAAACTCTTCAAAATGTCGGGTTTTCTCGGGTTATTATTATACGATTTTACTGAAAACAACAGGAAAGTTGTATCTACTTGTCTTCTAATTACGTACAAAAAATTTTTAAAATCGACACGCACAAAAAAATTTATATGTCATTTTGTGAAAAAACCTGCGTTTCGTCGGAATCCCCTTTGTGGACTATTCCCACAGCTTATTTTTAATTTTCATGTTTCATCAAAATATAAAAAATGATGTTCAAGACATGAAGATTATTACAGTATGTAGTTTATAAAAATTGGTTACAGCTGTAATGAATAGCGACTGTACAAATTTTGTACGGTTTTTTCTGTAGTGTTCCACCTTAAAGACAAATTTAACTCTTTATCACCTTTCGCTGTGCAATAAAATTCTCGACTGTAACGCTTTATTTTCAATACGGTCAACAGTTTTTCATACTGATTTGACCTCGTGGAAGCTACGGAATATACTAGATTGTAATAAGTTTTGAACTCGTGTTTGAGTTTATTGAATAAGGCCGCAGCTCCGGAGGTTTATGTTTAAGGCCAGAAACATCAGTACTTTTTAATTTGTAATTAGACCATTGCTTAAGCTTACAAAGTTATCCTGTTTATTTTCTGTTTATAAATAATATTAAACATGTACAGCTAATACTATAAGCTCGACTGTGTAACTTATGTAATTTTGTATTAAAAATTTTAAAATATATCTTTTGGTTTAGACATTTGATTACCATTTGCTCATCCTTTGAGTTTCCAAAGAAAACTAATTGTATTTTGATCAATTAAAAAATAGATTTAGCTTTTATTTCTATATAAATTTCTATAGAAAGTTATTTTTGTTTTTTTAATTTTAGCAGGTAAGCTGCTGGTTAAAAACATAATAATTACACACAAAAACGAAAAAGTGAAAAACTATATATATATATTTCAAATTTACTGGTATCCGGTAT
>JASAMX010008792.1:0-38720 GCA_030248175.1 Microlaimidae sp. YZB2_3
TTTTTGGTTCAAATACAATAATTTTTTTGTAGTAGAATAACACCAAGGCTCGTTTATAATCTGTTGTCTAGTATAAATAGTTAAAAAAAACACATAATCTTCTGGTTCTGCATTGATTAATGATACTCTTATTTCAGCCAGTTTAGATTCAACTACATTTCAAGAGGCAAAATCCAAAGGTTCCATTAGGTGAAAATAAGTTGTCAAGTAGAAAGATGTTCCTGTGAATTCTGTCATAAAATTCAGACCTTTTACAGCAATCTTCCGCCTATCAGTTTTCCATTGATCTTCATTTAGCCTAATCTGCTTTGTGACTTGGGAGAAGGTTCCTTACCTGTTTTAGTAAAAATGCGTTATTCATCTACAGAAACTCATATGAATTCTCTTTTTCCTTAAAATCCTACCCTCTTAAAACACCCGTCTATAGACTTTCCACCCATAATTAAGTCTAATCCGTGTTTTTTTGATTGTAAAAAAAGAGTTCCTTCCCTCTTTAGATAAACTGCGTCCAGTCCATATGTCTAACATAAAGATGCCCATGTTGAAATTTACAATATAAAATAACATGATATTCTGGTTCTGCATTGACTAATAACTTTTATCAATAACTTTAAGCCAACTTAAAGCCATTTTTTTCAAATTTCATAGGATTTCTCCACTCTTTGGTGAAAATACAATGTCAAGTGTAATAATGTGTCATCGTTCATTTTATAAAATATTCACCCCCTTACGATTTTCACCAAATTAGAAGCTTTTCAATAATGCCTTATTTATCTCAATTAGCTTTGTTGATGGGTAGGAGTTATAGTTATGGCACATACAAACAGACAAACACAAGACATACAGATACGTAATGCTTTGATTTTTTTCTCGCATCCATAGTAAATATAAATCAGATTTTGTTTTTGTTTACTAAAAAAGTCTAAAATTTTTAACAAGCCAAATAAATAAAAAAATTAAAAATGGTATTAAAAATTAAAAAAGAAGAAAAGCTTAAAAAATTTAAAAAAGGGAATTTTAATTCTGGAAAGCTTTTCATTTGGTTTCACATTTTTCAAGTATAAAAAATAGCGTTTTCATATAAAACTTTATTTATTTCAAAATCTAGTTTTACAATTTCATGTTTATATTTAAGAAGTTTGGAGCCAAAAAAATAATTGTCCAACTAAGTATTTCGGACACAACAATGTTAGATAAAGTATACCTAGCTCCTAGCTGGCCTTAAGCATCTAATCTAAATTGAGATACAAACAAAAAATTCATTAAATTTCAATTTATAAATGTTTAAAGGATTCGGTTCCTATCTGTCAATCAATGGTCATTTTACAAAAGATTTTAACCCTGTGTTACTATTGTAGTTTGATTCAAAACCCTTTTTATCGGTTTAGCTTGCAAACAATTAAATTTTATATTTCAATATTGGTTAAAACAGATAACTAAACACTCAATAATTAAATGTGAAAAAGTCATAAAAACGGTTGTGCAAGAAGGTGCGAAAATAGTGACATCTTAAAACTTTTTTCATATTTTAATTTTAATTTCAATTAACTTGTGAATGATTCTAATCCACCAACCAAAGTACAATAATTTGTATACTGTGCAGATTTTTTTAAAACGGGGAAGTGGTATACCAATTCAAATGAATCAAAACCACAAAGTAAGCAAGTTATTGCTTTTTAGAATTGAGTAATTTATTCTTTATCTAGCATAAATATTAAGCTGGACCTGGAGGAAGTTGGATTTGGTCTATATTTGTAAATAATCAAATAAAAAATATTCTAACTCCCTTACAAAAATAACTGTAATATTAGTTTAATTTATTTAGAGCAAAAAGAATCATTACTGCAGCTCAGTTGAAAGTGGACCAGATGAACTGGGCTGGTCCACCCTGCCATCAAGATAAGGGAGTCCAATGGCTGAATGGAGTAGCGCGTTATGTCGACTACGAAAAACTGGGACCATGTTGTCAAAAAAGAAGTAGGTCTATGGTTTCTGTTGTAAAAAATTAACGAGCTATATTCAATAATTTATTGTGGAGCAAAAATATCCTATACAGTATTTTTTGGTTGCTAAAACCCCTTTTCTAACCAGGATACTAAAGGCAAACCAAAAGTAGCTGCTTCAGTTTGCTCACGTGGCTAATTTAGACACGTCCACATGACTTTCATGTGGACAAAATTTTTTGTTCATACCACATCAGCAATTTTTAGGAAATTCAATGCTTCAGTGCAAATTATAATTTATAAATCAAAGGTTAAGGTCTTCCCTATTAGATTTTACTGCAAAGCGTTTAGTGGTAAGCGAATTGCAGTTATAGCAAAAATTATTTTTTACTTACTGTACATGAAAATTATTTTTGAATTATTGCAGTTAAAGAGTATTGTAGCGACAAACAGCTTGGGCTCGAACTGCCAGCTACAAATGGGTGGTAGTTTAATTGTTCTAATTTAATATTTAATTTATATAGAATCACCACTGCTTAGAAATGGTGCCAGGTATAGCCCAGCAAAGTGCTCAATAACCTTTTGTGGACAGGTTCTGGGATTTTACTGAAACGGTAGGGTTTAAGCTGATTTTGGATGGAGAACAGCGGCCGAGGAGGGCTAGGTCATAAGAAAACTAAAACTGCGCATTTTTAGTTTGTTTTATTAATTTAACGCGAATTTTGGTGCTTAAAAAGCTGTAAACCTTTTCAACGGCGGGTGCTGTTATAATTTATGTTTGTACGTGAATTTTATAATATTATAACCTTGTTTAACTTTTGTGTTGCAAATTACACAGAACAGCCGTACTACTAGAAGAATTTCAGGGGAGAATTCACACCTCTGATAGCCAAAATTTTTACAACAAGACACATTTTTAAAACAAGAACTTTATTTAAGAAAACCCTCATTTATTTAAACTTTAGACTATTTAACATTTTAAACCAACAAAACAAATTTAACAAGCATTTTTGTAAATAAAACTTTGCAAGCTTTTGGAATTTAAGGTTTTTTTTTGTTGGAAAACGGTAAATAAAAAGAATGCATGATTTTGAAACAAAGACGATGGAAACTACTTAAAAGAAAGGTCTACTTGGAATTAAATGTCACCCGTTCATTTGAAAACTTACAAACAACATAACACATTAAAAACACATACCCGGTTTTATATTAAAGCACCACAAAAAAACAGCAATATTACAGATAACGATTTAAACACATTTTAAACTTTTTAGAAAACACATATACACATTATAAAAACTTTAGCAAAAACACGATACTAAAAAACAAACAAACAATTTACACAAAAGACATGCCCATGAGATTTCAAATTAATTATTTTTGAGATATAACCAAAAATATATAATACTATATAATATATTAGGAAAAAATATGACACTCAGTCTCAGAAGCGAAACGATTTGGTGCCATTTTTTGAGCACTGCCATTAACTGTTGTGCGCATAAAGGCCCGTTCACACTTATGCACAATGCGTGCATTAAATGTACGATGCACAATGCACAATGCATTAAAACCCCGAAAATAGGTGTTCACACTTACGCACAATGCACAATGCATTATCGGACTTGGAACCGCGTTCCAAGTTTTTTGCAAGTAGCAGCGCGCTTCGAAAATTTGTACGCACTTTTTTCACAAAGTGCGTACGTTGAAAACTCTTCTGCTTAAAAAACGAATCAAATAATAAATATTCATGAACAAACGAATTTACATTTCATTATACATAAAATTTAAAACATATTTTTGCGGTTAACAAAATATAAAACATAATTCTATGCAAAATACATAAAAAAGAGGGATTTTGGGACTATATTTTGGTTTTTTTTTTAGCTTTTCTGACTAATAATCAGGATTGTGTATCTCAACATCGGTTAATTTGAGTTTGTTATCAGCTTGGATTTGCAGCAACGCTATTCTTTGGGTACGGGGTTTTTAGAGCCACAAGCAGGGAACTGAGGCATGTGTCGTGTAAATGAGCACTGCTCAAAATGTAGCAGTGTTTTTCCGCATATCCTAGCATGCTAACTCAAACGCACCGCATTTTGAAGTACACTGCAGTTTTTTGGAAATCATTTTCGCATATATGCGCACACACTGCACATAAAATAGCACAACCACGGGAAACAAAAAAATAAACCCACTAAAAACCACTACTTAGTTTGCACACTGTACACAAAATACAAAGTTTTAGTATAGACATTCAAAAATAAAATCCAATGCAATACACAAAAAGATCTATTTATGTATTGCATTGGATTTTATTTTTGTATGTCTATACTAAAACTTTGTATTTTGTGTACAGTGCGCAAACTAAGTAATGGTTTTTTAGTGGGTTTATTTTTTTGTTTGCCTGCAGTTGTGCTATTTGTGACGACACACTAGTCTTATGTGTGTTCAGCCTTTTTTGAAAGGACTGTAGGTTCTTAAGTTTTCCTACGATTTCCAAAATGTTGAAGGTAACTGTGAGGAACTTGAAACTCCTTGTTTTAAGATGTAGAAAATTCGGGCTTGATTTTTATTAATTTTATTAAAAATAAACATACACACGGACGGTAATAATAATACTTAAAAAACAAAATATAAAACAGTGGCGTTCGGGCGGTTGTCGAGAGAGAGCTGAGAGACGGGAGCAAAGCTCAACCGTCTTGGAGCAGAACTCAACTTTCTACTGATTGGGAACACCAACCATGGGATGCTTCAATCCCTCGCGATCTACCTCGACAACTAAAGCCCTTTTTATTTGCATATTTTCAAACTTATTAAGGGCGCCATCTCTTATTAAACGCTCACTACCTGCACGTCCATAAATCTGGATGACCTTGGTGACTAAGTCATGGACGCTCCTAAAAAAGACTATTGCTTAACGGGGTCTTTTTGTTCTAACTTAAAACACAAATATCTCAGTGGCGGCTGATTAAATAAAACACACTACATAACACAATGATACAAAACATTTTACATAAACTAATAATTTATCACTACATCTTTAGTGATTACTTACATAACCAAATAACGATATAAATATATAAACAAGATAAATATCACTGGAAATTTTCCTGAAAATAAAAAAGAATATTATTAATTAAAAGTATGATTTTTACTTTACGTTAAAGCTATTTTTTTACTTTCTTCACATATTTTATGTGCAGTAATATGCGCATATATGCGCACAATCTAAAAAATGCAGTGTATTTCAAAATGCAGTGCATTCAAGTTAGCATGCTAGGATATTCGTAAAAACACTGCTACATTTTGAGCAGTGTCCATTTCCACGACACATGCCTCAATAAGAACAGGGGGTCACTTTCTGAAGAAACACTTATATTTACCTCGATAAATCCATTCCCATGAAAATTAAAAATATATACACATATTGTAAATAATTAAACCTGCCGCATATGGGACAGAAAATGATTGCAATGAATTTTTTTTAAATTTTTTTCTGTGCCGCAAGCCATTAGAAAAATAAAAAATTTAATCAATGCGCATATTTTATTTTTTATTTTTTTATTTTAATCCAACGGGAGAAATTATTTACCCCTCCCTAGTTGGAACTTTTCGTATTCTTAAAACAATAGAAAAAATTTAACCCGACTTTTACCTAGGTAAAATTGATTTTTCAACTCGCATCCCTTAAGCACAAAAAAAGTTACCCTGGGGTAACTTTTAACATGCTGTTATAGGGCGAAGCGTTGCAGTTGTTTTGCCATTTTAAGGCCCGTTCAACACTTATGCACAATGCACAATGCACGATGCACTATGCATAATGCACAATGCACAATGCAAAATGCATTATAGTACCTGTTCAACACACCTACGCACAATGCATAATGCATCAAAACTAATTTTCAGCCAAAACTATTGTTAAATACGGTTTAAAAATGCATGTTTCTCTTATTAAAAACGAAACATAACAAAGAATGATTTAGGGTTGATGGAGCCTAGAGAACTTAGAGCTTGAACTTGGAGCCAAAAATAGGGAGCTTGGAGCCGTAGGTAGGGAACTTGGAGCTGTAAGTTGGGAACATGGAGCCGAAAAATAAAAATCAAGTAAAACGTGTACCTAAAGCGTGCCTAAACTGGAATTTTAGCCCAAACCAATTTTTTCTGAAAGGCCCCAAGTTACCATTGTTTGAGGCTCCAAGTTTCCAAAAATTTTCGGTGGCTCCGAGTCCTGCTTGTGGCTCTAAAGACCCCGTACCCAAAGAATAGCGTTGCTGCAAATCCAAACGAACAACAAACTCAAATTAACCGATGTTGAGATACACAATCCTGATTATTAGTCAGAAAAGCTAAAAAAAAACCAAAATATAGTCCCAAAATCCTTCTTTTTTATGTATTTTGCATAGAATTATGTTTTATATTTTGTTAATCGCAAAAATATGTTTTAAAGTTTATGTATAATGAAATGTAAAGTTCGTTTTGTTCATGAATATTTATTATTTGATTCGTTTTTTATAGAAGAAAATGCATTTTTAATACCGTACTTTGCGAAAATAGTGCGTACAAATTTTCGAAACGCGCTGCTACTTGCAAAACTAACGCCGTTCCAAGTCCGATGATGCATTGTGCATTGTGCATCGTGCATTGTGCGTAAGTGTGAACACCTACTTTCATGGATTTAATGCATTGTATTTGGCATTATGCATCGTGCATTGTGCATTGTGCATAAGTGTGAACGGGCCTTTATGCGCACAACAGTTAATGGCAGTGCTTAGAAAATGGCACCAAATCGTTTCGCTTCTGAGACCGAGTGTCATATTTTTCCTTAATATAATATATAGTATTATATATTTTTGATATAACGGTTGTTCAGATTTTAAACGAATTTTTCAAATTAAAAACTATTCAAAAACGAATTTCAATTTTTAAATAAAAACTTCAAAGAATTATATTTCAGTGCTTGGCTGTCTTAGCTCGCGGGTCTAGTCTAGTGCGGGTAATAACAAACCAAGGTAGAATTTTGCCAAGCATGCGTAGTCAAAAGCCAAACTCCCCCTGCGGAGAAGACAAGCTCCGTCCATTGGTAAACAAGCCTGTGTTTCCGCATCTTTTCTGTCTAAACCTACGCCCGGGGAAAAATCGCCCCTTTTTCCTGATCTATTCCTAGAGTATTTTAAGACTAGTATAAATTTTAAGATGGTATTTTGTGTTTATATATTTGTTAGATCGCTGCATTTATTAAATTGATTTAAATACAAAATACCATGAGCCGACAAAAATTCTATTGTATTTTGTCTGCAAATCACTTGCTTGAATCTATCGATTTCTTAATAATCCAAATGTGATCTGACAACTACTATTGGTTGCTAAACGCTGTTCTTACCCCCATCTAAGGCAAAATTTTTTCCAAACAAAGGTCTCGCCTGATTGTCCAGCAGAAAAACTAGTTGGGTTTTATTTTGCATTGCAATGTTGACAACGCAAATAGCCATTTTACATTTAATTTTTAGACGGTTAGGGACCCATTTCATAAAATTGTCTGTGATTGTAAACTAATAAATACATATTTTTTTGTTGTATTTTTAACTAAAATTTATATTTCAAAAATTGCGTTCAGAATTAAAAAATTACAAATTACTAAATTCTGTAAGTTCCACAGTTAAGGTAACAAATAAAATAATAACAATTTTAACAAATAAAATAATAAGAATTAATGTGTTTTGTTAATTTATAATTTTAAAGATCTTTATGAAATCGGCCCAGATTTAATTCGTCTAAACAATTTTAGAAATAACAACCACCAACTGTCAAATATTTTAAGCCCGTTGGATTTAATAATTTTGGCGGATAAAAGTGAAAAGCATTAAACAACCGGACTATACAAAAATGAAGAATTTCATTGTGAGCCTGTTGAAGCCATTTGACATTGAAACTGGAGCTCTAAGAGTTGGTGCTGTGGTATTTAGTAAAGAACCAAGTATTGTAATGTACCTGAATAGTTATGTAAAGCAAAAGAGCACAAATTGAACAGAAAATAATGGATATGCCAAAAGATAATGGAAAGACTGCAACATATGAGTAAAATTTTTTAATTAAAATTAAAGCGAACTAAAACGAAATGCCATTCAGATAGCGTCAAATCAAAAAACGAAAGTTTTTTGCCAATTCTTATGAAAACTTTATTTTAAATTAACTTAGCATGTTAAAAACGGCATCTAATAATATTTTGAAGCTGCAAATTTAAATTTCGGTGCAGTAATAAGCAAATTTCGATTTTGAAGACCCCGCCAAGCAGTTCATTTATATTTATTTGGAATGGCTAAAACATTACTGAAATTGACAAATCCTTATAAAATCGAAATTTAAGCGCTGTTTGTTAAATTTTTATCTAAACTTATATTAATGATTTTTAATTCTGATTTTTTTTTTCAAAAATAACCATAAGTCAATCTTGTCTATTGCTTTATTTTTATAATTGCCGTTAATGAAAAAATAAAATAATAAAAAACTAAAAATTAATGGGTCAGTATTTCAAATATGCTTATGCATTTTAGAAACAGACGTGTATCAATAACATTACACAGGTACACAGCTGCGTATTGTGTCACAAAAAAGAAGTACAAACATTTGTTCCTAACGCACAAGTATAACTTATTGTTTTATTAATTTTTTTGTTTTGTTTTTAGCGAATTGAACCTGGTAAGAGATATTTTTGCTTTCAACTACTCGAGGATAAAACGGCGTTGCCAAAGCGATAATCATATTTACTGACGGAAAGTAAAAAATATTATCGAAACAAATTTCCTTTTTATTCAGTTGTTATCGCCGTTAAGCACGGCTCTTGAACCTGCCTCCGGAAGACTGGAGGCAGGTAAGACTGCCTCGGCGGCAGCCATGAGGCAGGGTGGAGGCACTTAGGAGGCAGGTGGCCCTGCCTCTTAACTTTTTGAAGCATATACAGGTAAGGAGGCAGGACGGAGGCAGTCAAAACTGCTTCGGAAGCAAGTAAGAGGCAGGTAAGAGGCAGCAAAATTTTCGATGGAGGCAGGTAGGAGGCAGTAAAAACCGTTTCTCCTAATTCAGGCACCCCGTCCTTACCGGGTTATATTATTTAGCAATTTTGTATTTTTAAAAAGTATTAAAATTATCCAGAAATAGGTACAATATATAGTCAATTTTATTTTATATATATTTTTTATAAAAAAAACTAACAAGTCAAAGTGGTTCTAGTTGTCTGGCAGTAAGTGGTGAGTTATTTTCTCGTCTTATAAAATAATTTAAGTTATTCGCTTCTGAAACCAAAATCTTTGCGCAAACTCAAGCCTTGAAAATTTTTTTACTTTAACATGCAAATGCAATATTGTAATTATAAAAATGTATACTTTTTTAAAGTGATAAAGATGGTTTTATGTCTCGATAAATAATTATTTTGTTACTTTAAAAGAAGCTTAAGTTAATTTATATTTCTTATATTTCTTAGCGCCAATCATGGTGATCCAGGTCCGCAGGCGGCCATCGACCTGGACAACCAAGGGGTGCTGGTGTTCGCGGTGGGAATTGGACAAGGAATCAACCAAGAAACCCTCCTGGACCTCACTAATGGAAACAAGGACCGCGTCATCCAAGTCAGTTCATTTAGTACCTTGGACGAAAAGATCAAGAACCAAATTAACTCCGCTGTCTGCACACAAACTCAGAGCAGTAATTATTTTGCTTATTTATTTTATAAAAAATACCAGAAATCGCAATAAGTGACAGGAATGAGCCTAATTAAAAAAGATTAAAACACTTGCGAACTTTTTTGATTGAATTCACTTATGCCATTTAAATTGACAGGTTAGGGCTGGTTCATACTTATGACAAAACGTCCTTTGGACAAAGTCCAAAGGACTTTTGTCCTTTGGACTTTGTTCAAAGGACAAAATCCAAAGGGAAAAGTCCAAAGGGATAAGTCCAAAGGAAAAAGTCCAAAGGACAAAATCCAAAGGACAACGTGTTCATACTTTTGTCCTTTGGACTTTTCCCTTTGGATTTTGTCCTTTGGACTTTGTCCAAAGGTCAAATTCTAAGTAGCGTTCATACTTCGTCCAAAGGCAAAAGTCCAAAGGACGTTTTGGCTTTTATAAAATTGCCCTTTGGACTTTGTCCAAAGGACGTTTTGTCATAAGTATGAACCAGCCCTAACTGATATGAGCTATATTATTGACACCTAGCAACTAATATTTTTTATTAGTTGCTGTGAAAATATCAGAGAGATTTGAATAATTTTTAATAGAAACGGTATTAAGTTATGAAATATTAATTCAAAATACAATCAACACGCATAATAGTGATTGTAAAAACTAACTTGATAGTATGAAGAATAACGACGAAGGACAGATAGGTCTTGCAGAGAATTTTGCATGTAAAAGGAGGCGGGGTAAAAAAAGACGCCAAAAAATACTTAAAAATTTCTTACGAGATACAACAAAAAACGTAAAATGGTAATTATAATACACCATAGAACAATGCCCCATGGAATAAACTGAATAATAATTAAAAAATTTATTAATAAATTTTATATCTCCTTCCAAATTTACTCCTTCATTGTGGCGTTCTAAAATAACTTTTTAATTTAAAATTAAACGCTTTTTAAAAATTTTTAACGGTAAAATGTAGAAGTTAAATCGGGAGGAGACAAATACGTGTTATTAATGGAATGAGGAGTTTAGCATTACAAAAATTTGGGTCCGCGGTCAAACCGCGAAATCAGAATTCGTTATGAAACCAATAATTTTTTCCAAATTTTTTCGGAAACCGGGGATTAAACAACTATATTAAAACAATTTCGTGTATTTTGGTTAATTTTTGACCATTATTTCGAGCTATATTAAGCGTAACTAAGGTTTCTCATATGTAAATTTTTGGTTAATCAGAAAAAAAACATTTTGTGATGCTTAATTAAATACAAAAAGACAACTAAGAATTTTCAAGTAGATGTTTTATTTGTATATAGTATATCCAGTTTCAAAAATAATACAGAAAAATTCATTTAGTTTCAGATGAACTTTGTTTCGTGGTAGGACCCCCGACCCAAGTTTTGTTATGCTAGGTAGGTCCTTTAGTTCAATCTACATTGTATTTATTTTTTTATTATAACAAGTAACCTGTGTCAGCCATATGGCTGACAAATAATTTTTCCCGCATTTTTTATATTCATTTACTTTTTTTCAAAATTCAACCCTTTATGCCATTCCCGTGACTGTAAGCTTTACAGTGATACCTAGTTACCCACTCTAATTTTAGTTGGGGAGAAGGGTGTTTCCTTCTTTTGGTGAAAATATGTTGTCCAGCATAAAGATGTTGGTGTTAATTTTTTACTAATTTCAACCACCTTATGATGCTTCCTGTACTATAAGGTTTCCCATAATATCTCATTTATCCTAATTTTTTCTGTGGTTGGGGTGGAAGGTTCTTCCATCTTTGGTAAAAATATGTTGTCCAATATAAAGACGTCCATGGTATTTTTTAAATTTTAACCATTTATGACATTTTCCAGGCTGTAAGCTTTTCAATGATACCTCATTTAGCCCAATTCGTTTTGTGGTTGAGGAGAAGAGTCCTCCCTTTTGGTGAAAATGCGTTGTCCAGCATAAAGATGTCCTTGTTATTTATGTTTTGAAACAATTCAACCCTTTTATGACATTCCTTGACATTCAAGCTTTGCAATGTTATCTTATTTAGCCCAATCCTTTTTGTGGTTAAGGAAAAGGGTCATTCCTTCTTTTAGTGAAAAAACGTTGTCCAGCATAAAGATGTTCATGTTCATTTTTTCAAAAACATGATATTCTGGCTTTACATTGGCAAATTACTTTTACCAATAAGTTTGAACCAATTCGAAGATAAAAAATTTTTCAACTTTCAAAGTCCATAGGGCCCTGTTTTTGTGAAAATGTCTTGTCCAACCAACAGATCTCCAAGCAATTTTTTTAATTTCAACCCCTTTATGACATTTCCCTGTCTGTAAGCTTTGCAATGATATCTCATTTACCCCAATCCTTTTGCTGTTTGGGGAGGAAGGTCGTTCTTCTTTTTAGTGAAAAAACGTTGTCCAGCATTAAGAAGTCCATGTTAATCTTACCAAAAAACATGACATTTTGGTTTTACATTGGATAATTACTCTTATCAATAAGTTTGAGCCAATTCAACGACAAAAGTTTTCACTGTCCAAAATTCATAGGTTTCCCTTTTTGTGAAAATATTTTGCCCAGGCTAAAGATGTCCATGCAAATTTTTTTCTAAATTTCAACCTCCTTATGACATTCTCCCGACCGTAAGCTTTGCAATGATATCTCATTTAGCCCAATCCGTTTTGTGGTGAGCAAGGTAATTCCCTTCTTTAATGAAAAAAACGTTGTCCAGTATAAAGATGTCCATGTTCATTTTTCCAAAAATCATAATATTTTGGCTTTACATTGCCTAATTACTCTTATAAACTAGTTTAAGTCAATTCAGAGAAAAAAATTTTCGATTTCCAAAGTCCTTAGTTTCCCCCTTTTGTGAAAATGTGTTGTCCAGGCTAAAGATGTCCATGCAAAAATTTTCTAAATTTTAACCCTTTAAAATTTTTGTCCAGCTAAAATTATGCACATTTTTTTTTCATCTCTTTATGCATTCTCACCCTAGCTCTTTTATGCTCCGGACTGTAAGCTTTGCAATGATATCTCATTTAGCCCAATCCCTTTTGTGGTTGGTGAGCAAGGTAATTCCCTTCTTTAATGAAAAACGTTGTCCAGTCTAAACATGTCCATGTTAATCTTACCAAAAATCATGACATTTTGGTTTTACATTGGATAATTACTCTTATCAATAAGTTTGAGCCAATTCAACGACAAAAAATTTTCACTGTCCAAAATCCATAGGTTTCCCTTTTTGTGAAAATATTATTTTGCCCAGGCTAAAGATGTCCATGCAAATTTTTTTCTAAATTTCAACCCCTTTATGACATTCTCCCGACCGTAAGCTTTGCAATGATATCTCATTTAGCCCAATCCGTTTTGTGGTGAGCAAGGTAATTCCCTTCTTTAATGAAAAAAACGTTGTCCAGTATAAATATGTATATGTTCATTGTATATGTTTAACACACACACGCACACGCACACGCACACACACACGCACACGCACACGCACACGCACACGCACACGCACACGCACACGCACACACACAGACATTACGTCTATTTAGACATGCATGTAAAGTTTTGTGCAAAAGTTTGTAATGTTTTTTAAAATGTAATCTTTTGAATAAAGAAATCTGTTTTAAAAATGCTATGGGGCGATATTAAGTTTTTCGCCCAAAGTGTAACAATGAAGAGGGGCGACGGGGGGGCGGGAGGGGGAGGGGGGTATGTAGAGAGGAGAACGGGAAGTGAAAGATGAAATGCGGGAGACACACTACGCGAGGCCTGTGAATGCGGGAAGAATTACATATTGATTTTTTACTTCGCGCGTGAAATAACTGAACGCTGAAGAGGGAACAGGGGAATTGAAAAAATTCCTGGGAGGCAAGTGGAATTCCAACAGCGGCCGCGGCCTAAATTACCAAGATGCAAAGTAGGAAAGTTGCACACAAATTTAAAAGGAAATCGCAGTAAAACGCATAGCAGCATTTATAAAAAAACCCAAAAAAATATCTAAGCAAAATAGTGGTGTAGTTACACTACAAAGCGCATGAAACAATAAAAAACGAAGTTGTAATAATTTTTTAACGGTGTTTTACATGAAATTTCAAATTTTTAATAGAAATGTGTTACAGCTTTGCCATGTAATTTTACCAAAAACAGACTATTATATTATAAAGTTAATACGAGTTCATAGAATTTCATTGGTTTAGTTGGTGTTTTTGTTAAAATTTTTATTCTGCACACGTCTTGTGGCGTGCATTAACCAAAAATATCACCAAAAATGCAAAATTGGCCCAACCCAAAGTTCATAGGCTTATTATAAGATCAATAATAGGTTTTTTTACACAAACGTATGCTTAAAAGATTGCTTGTGGCGCCTAGAATACATTTTTGGCAGTTTTTTAAACAAAACATCAAAAAAAGGTCATTTTTATTGGAACTAGTTAAGTCACGCATTGTCAAAACGATACAAAAAAGTATAACGCAAATGTCACAGTCATGATGAAAAATTTTTGCCAAAATAAATTATCGCATTGTGCATTAAATTTTGTAATTTATCATTATTTTTGTATAAAACAAAACATACCGCCATATTAATGACTTTTTAAAACCAAATATCAAGTTCTAAGTCCGAAAAAAATTGAAAAATTCAGATTTAATATAAGGCGACTTTTTTTTAATGTTTCTATTTATTACATAAAACAAATTAGCTGTTAATGTATTTGTTAAATTAAAAGTCGCCTTATATTAAATTTGAATTTTTCAATGTTTTTCGGACTTAGAACTTGATATTTGATCTTAAAAAGCCGTTAATATGGCGGTATGTTTTGCTTTATACGAAAATAATGATAAATTACAATATTTAATGCGCAATCCGATAACTTATTTTTCATGGTTACTGTGACGCTTGCGTTATACTTTTTTTGTATCGTTTTGACGACGTGTGACTTAACTAATACTGTGGTATTTACAGCTGGTTAACTCATGTAAAAGTTAATCCACTTTGAGAGAAATCTATGTGAATTAAGTTTTATTAATGGTTAAAAAACGCAAACTAAAGCTTTTACACGTATTGTTTTTATTCGGTTTTGTTTTTTTGAAAATTTCACAAAATCTGTTATTCATTTACAGGTTTTAAAGAGACTTGTTTCAGTCTTTTCTGGCATTTAGTTTTTAGACTTATGTAGCTTTATACTATTCCATTTAATATAAGGCTTTTTTTTCGAAACTTTGTTTGGTCTTTTGCTAGAATTTCTACTTTAATTTGATACCAGGTACCTTGATTCTTAAGATTGGTGCAGTATTTGTCGAGATATTGCGCTTCCCGTACAAAAAACACGCGATTTTTTCGCTAAAAATACGAAGTGTAGGCAAAAATTTTGGGCAAACTTAATCAAATCACTGCCGTCGTTTGGGTTTTTTAACCATCAAATCGATGGTTTTTCGTACGGGAAACGCAATATCTCGACAAATACTGCATTAATCTTAACAATCAAGGTATCAATATAAAGTAGAAAATAGCCGCTTTCTTTCAAAAAACTTCTATAACTTAAAATTTTATACTTATTGAAAAATCTTTCAAGTACAGAATTTCGAAAAAACGCGAATTTCGGGGGTCATATTGCCTGAACATATGAAGATATTTTAGTGAAATGTTTGTGGCCTATTGAGGACAGGGGCAACGTTTTCACAAAAAAAATCAAAATCGAAAACAAAAAGGTTGACTCGGTAGCGCACCTTTAATAGTTTCACTCGATTTAAGGGTCGGAGCTTCTTTCGCTTAAAATTGACGAGTGTCGGGATCATGATATTGGAGGGTCACTAACATCACTAATTGTATTGAACATCACTAATTGTTTGAAACATATTTCCAGGTTAAATTGGCTTAAAATTACTCCTAGAATCTTTTCTGGAATCCTAGAATACTCCGCTTTAAATATTCGGAGATCCAGCGCATGATATTAGATAGCAACATCACCAATTTAATTTTCAAACTAGGTGTTTCCAAAAAAGTATATAGCTTTGTTCTGTTTGTGTGTGTGGATTTTTATGTGATGAAATAAAGTTGAATTTATCATATATTTATTTGCATATAAGTAGATTTACCATGGATTAATATTATTATCATTGTAACATAAAATATTCGTAATTTCACAAAAAATACGCTGTAATTTTTTGAGCATATATACAAACACAAAATACAAAAAAATATTTTTTCTTAAAAAACACAAAAAATATGCCATAGTTCTATGAGTTCTATCTTTTTGTAGGACCTTCAACAGTTATAACATAACACCCTGGGCTGGATATAGTTAAAAGTTATAAATTTATTCAGTTTTAAACAGTAGAAATATAATAGATAAGTTTCTTAACAACATAATTGGTTTTTTATAATAAAATGCATATCAAAAAATTAACGACACACAACATATTGGCAAGTGGAAAATAATAAAAACGTTAATAAAAAGGCAATTGCGATCAACTGTTTAAATCAACTATGGTAAACCTTCTAAAAAGAGGTCTTTTATCAGTTTTTAGCACTCTTGACCGTTGGAGTTTCATCCTATTTTTATGATGACTTCCTTAATAAGGAATGAGTAATGCCATTTTTTCCTTCAATTTTTTTGTAGAAATTTATTAAAAAATATTAAAAGTAGCTCAAAAAATCCAGCTAAATTAACTTTAAATATTTTTGGGTTAAATTAAATTAAAAGTAATCCAAATCTAATTTATAATAAAGATAATTCTTATAGAAACGGACTGTTCCGTTTTGTTACGCAGATATGCTTTAAATTTTTGTCCAGCACGCATTATTTTTGACTATAACTTGTATGTTCGAAAAAAAAACCCAACTTAGTTTTAAGTTTTTAGTCCGATTATATCAACAAAAAACTAATTTCCTTGGTAACTGACTTAAAGTCGGCCAGGTTTTAATTTCGGCCACCAGTTGTTATTTTTGCCACGTGTAAAATTATTAAATGAAGTATATATGGGTACATGGATCGGGATTTCATTTATGTAGACATACTCAGCTCATTTCATAACATTGCGCATATTAAAAATTACAGCCGGTGGCCGAAATTAAAGCCTGGCCGAATTTATGCCAGTTAACTTAAATCTATGGATTTCATTTTTCAGTGATCAAAGATACTCTCTCTCTCTATATATATATATAGAGTATATATATATAGTATATATATATAGTATATATATATTATATATCGTCAACAGTAAACCACACACTAAAAAAGCCGACTAATTTCCTTAAAAGTATTTATCAAAGCGTCGAAATAAAATTTTTACACAGCTATATTATTATTTATCACAACAAAAACACGAGTAAATACAAATAATGTGGTGTTTGAATCACCACTGCAAGATATTATAAAATATGAAGAAGCAAAACTCAGCTAAGCGAAATTTCGAGAAGCTTAGTTTAAACACTGCGTTGCGAAAATTGGCACCATTCATTATTAAGTCCTAATGAGCTAAGGAATTAAAGAAATGTGTGTGGCGGTAGAAACGCCGATTTATTTCAACAGACCAATACTCAGCGTGACGTATTTTGTCACACAACTGACCAATCAGCCACGTGCTGTATTTTGTCACACAACTGACCAATCAGCCACGTGCTGTATTCTGTCACACAACTGACCAATCAGCCACGTGCTGTATTCTGTCACACAAATGACCAATCAGCGTGCTGTATTCTGTCACACAACAGACCAATCAGCGTGCTGTATTCTGTTACATTTTTTGAACCGAAAAAAAACTGATCACCATCACTACTCAATTTTGTTTGGCGTGAAATCGGAACGCAATAATTAACTTAGGTGTAATTTTATTTTCAAATTTGTATAGAAGTATAGAATTTGTATATTTGTATAGAATTCGTATATTGCCTTGAATGCTTACGCACAAATTTTAAATCCTTTAAAAAACCAAAATAATGATTATATACTCGGCTGCCAAGAATTTTGAAAGTTTAGTTTATACATAAAATAAGATTTGTCGCATAATCACAAAATATATAATATAAATCTAAAGATCTTTTTATTCAGAATACAATATTTTCATAGTAGAATGCTTGTACATAATCTCATTGATTTTAAATTACGAAGTTCTAAAACCTTACTTGAAAATTAGATTTTTAATTGAAATTAATCTTTTTGCTTCCATTTTACCAAAATTTATCAAGGCACTTTTTATCACGAGTAATGATCAAAAAGCATTAATGAACGAGAAAATAGTAAAAAAAGAGTGTGGGCAGGATGGGGGTTCTAAAGGAAAAGTGATATCCTCAAAGTACAAACACCCTGCACTTTATTTGAATGAAACTGTCCAAAAAATTTTCAACCTTTCCTCAACTTCTGTGAGATTCTCAAGACCACAGCAAACCGAGCTATTTCACCTCTCCCCCACTCATTTTTATCCACCCTTTTCGTGTTTTTGTGAAATTTTCAAACTCACAAACAACCCAACCCTGCTTAACTCAACTTTACCCCACTCAGTTTAAAAATGGTTTTGTTGTGAGAACCACTGAAAATGCAGTTTTAGCTCTAAATCATAAACTAAATTAAAATATTAATGCCAATTTAAAATGTAAAATACAAAAACAAAAATAGGCGCAAGGAACCGATTAGGTCACATCGAGTTTAGCACGATTTAATCGATAATATCTATTCCAAAAAAATTAATTCCAACTACCTAATCATTATACACATATCAGCATCAGGCTCTGCCCGGAGGTAAATATTAATACATCATAGGCGAGGCGTAGCCAGGATTTCGGAAAGGGGGTGTCCAACCCTGAACAAAATTTCCGAAAGGGGGGGGGTCCAAATCCTAAACGTTATAAAAGGGCTAAAAAAATTTTCCGTTGCCGACCCTTTGCCGGCCCAAAAGGAGGGGGGTCTAGACCCCCTAGACCCCCCTGGCTACGCCCATGTAATACATATGCATATTGACGGATGTCGCGGAAAATGAGTCAAAGTGGAAACTGCCACTAAAATTTTTCTACTAATTACGTAAATGCTCAGCTAAATATTTTACCATTACTACAGCTATATATATACAACGGTACAATTTCTATATAACTAAATCTACTCTTTCATTGGGGAAGATATGAACAATAAGTTTTTTCCTCGGAACCATTATCTTAAAGTTAAAAATCAAATCATAGTTAAAAATTTACTTTGTTCGATTCATTTTCCAGCAACATTTTTGTCACTACCAAATTGGGTTTTCAGTATCGATTGATATGTAGGTGTAGATAATATATATATATATATATAAATATATATATATATATATATATATATATATATATATATATATATATATATATATATATATATATATATATAATCTTCTCTCTTAGACCCTTGCTACCGACTCCGCATTCTTTAGAAATATCAGCAAAGGATAAAAAAAAACATGTTAACCTTTAGTATGATTTTTTTGTTTTGCTAAGACTGCTCAGTAAATTTTTTTCCCTGGATCTGACCCATTTTGGCGCATCGCCAACAATAACAATTTTGCACAAATTCTTTTAATCGTCAACACCCGTGTATTCAAAAAAGCGGATTTAAACTGAAATTATGCATTTGTCAAAAAGCCTAGTGGTTTAAAATACAAGAAACTCTGCCTTAAGGCATTTACGCCGATTGTAATTCGTCAAAATTTTCACATTTAGTCTAAATAAAACAAATTTCCGCCAATCTTACAAAACATCCGCTTTTAGGAATAGGGTTGTTGCACAAAAAAACCATCAACTCTAATTCTAAATTTCTATTAAATACGTATATTTCGTGAAGTATGTGTACAGTTTGTTTGGTTAGTTTCCACAAAAGCAAACGAGGGGTCTAAAACAATAGCCCCGGAATAGCAATAATAAACAATTACAAAAGTATACAGCACAAACTGAATTTTTTTGATTGGATTTCATCAGTTTCGGCTAACTAAACAAGCTCAATCCAAGCTAAATAAGAGCACCGTTTTCTGATTTTCACCGCCGCTGACCTGACGGTATATAAAATAAGGCCCAAAAAACTCAGAGCCAATCGTAAGGCTACGAAGTGACGTCACATGATCTCCATCCGGCTCCCGCGCCGAGATTATCAGCCAATCAGCGAGGAGTTCAAATTATCTCAGTCTGTCCACTGGCGATTTCCCAAAAATAAAACAACCATAATACGAATAACACTTGCTAAGGCAGCCTTACGAGTACCGCCTACTGATCAGCCAATCATAAGGCCCAAAAGTAACGTTTGCTACTGGTGACTACTGACTACTGGCTAAATAAATAGCCGCTTCGCGGATTAATCGGCCAATCATAAGGCTGCCAAGTGACGTTCTCTACCGTCATTGGCTAGCAGTCGCAGGGGGCGGGCAATACGCTCCCTTTCAGCCAATAGGCGTTGAGTCCGGGTTCTGGCCTAGCCAATCACCGAGTAAGCCGCTTACGCTTTTGCTGATGGTACTGGCACCGCTAGTTATACTGGCGTCACTCGGTCGCCTATAATAGTAAATAAAAAAATTAATTATTCGACTGCAGTAGTGATGTGCTAAGTTGCAAAGGGGTCTGGACGGGGGCTGAGCTTTTCAGAAATCCGAAGCAGGTTCGGAGCTACGGAGTTCTGCACTATTTTTGCACTAATATCAGAAATTATTAATAAGTGATACCATTTTTTTTTTAAATTTGTAAATTTACATTTTTTTACAAAATTTATTAAACCGTTAAAAAGAATTTTAAAAAGGCGAATAGGATAATTTAAAACATATTTATTTAAAAAAAAGCTTAACTTAAAGCTTAACTTAACTTAAACTAAGCTTAAAGCTTAACCTGTTTCCGCGATGGCCTTCTTCCCGATTACATGCTGAAACCTTTGTACCACCACGATAAAACTTTCACGGTGGTGATACCTTTGTTTAAAAATTGTGTGGTGTAAAATTTACCCTGGTAAACTTTAAGTATCACCTAGGTCGTAGTTAGGTGGTACGTAATACTCTATGCGTGATAGGTGCACAGTAAGAAAGCAAAAAAAGGTGTTCAAATTTTATTTACGCATTAGTTAGAGTATTACGTACCACCAAGGTACGACGTAGGTGATACGTAGAGTTTACCACGGAAAATTTTACACACTAGAATGGTTAGAAGAAGATAGCACGACCGTGAAACGAAAGTTTTACCACGGCGGTAGGAAGGTTTCCTCTTGGGAGCCGGGGAAAAGGTACGGGAACGTAAAAAATAAGCGTGAAAATACTCGTTGAAAGGGTGAAGCTCTGGATCTCTCGGTATTATTGGGTCCTGATTACAATTTTGTAGGGTAAAAACATCATAGCTGTCTACAGAAACAAATTAAAGACAATGAAACTCACTCAAAATAAACTGCTATCGTACGACACAGGCGCATGACTTCAATACATCAAAAATTAACCCGTAAGTTTTTTTACAGAAAAAAATCGATAAAGTTTTTGGAAAAATTTTAATTTTAGCTAATACAAAACATCCTCCAACGCAATTTTATACTAAAGTGAATAGATCCCTTCAAAAAATAAATAAACACGACAGTCAAAACCCTTCGACATAAAAGGAAATTGTTCAGTATTAAAGACCTTCACAGAGTTATGACCTTATAGAATCCTTTTTGGCCAATGAAGGCTTTGAGAAAAAAATGGAGATCTTTCATCCATTTGAGATCAAATTTTTTCCCAGGGCGCTAATTGGCTGAAAGTGATTCTAACAGCTCCTTCCACAACCAATCCCACAGAGCAAAACATATATGACGTGGTCACGAATACTATATGACATTTTGAAGGTCCTTAAAATCCTGACGTGAAAACAAACTTACCGCACGTGCTTGTTGGTGGCCGAGCGGTCGGAGGGGGCGGGGCTTACGCCGTCCCTCGGACTTCGCCCACCCAGCATCCCCGCGCAGTCCGCCAGTATCTGGGCGAAGCGCCGCCTCTCACCGGCCACGCCCCCCACCGATCCGGCGCCCCCTCCCGGCGAACGCATGAAACACTCCATGTTCCTAAAAACAAAAATTAAAATTTTAAGTAAGTTACTGGAAAATTTTATTCATTACTTTTATTCTTACATTTTCTTCCAAAAACGCAAATTTTTAACACAAATTTGTATTTTTACAATCTTTACCCTAGCTGCCAAAATTGTGCCCACCTACTAAAAGCATATCTCACCAACAAAATTTGTATAATTGTACGTTGTTATCAATAAATGGATTAATTAAATTCGCTATAAAAATGTATTTTTTGCAAGTTAATAAATATCTTTTCCTTCACGAGTATGTAGAATTTGTAATTTGTATACATTATATATAATTCATTATACAAATTTCATATAATACATTATATAGAATTTGTTCCGAAGAATTTGTATACACCAATCGTTGGGCATGAGCAGTAACAAAAAAGATATGGAAGAAAAAAACTAGCTTCATATGCAAATTCCTTACGAGACCTTACTCTAAAATTCTAATAAAATATATCTTTTCCTTCACGGGTATGTGCGTAATTCACTGCAAAGTAAAGTCTTGAGAAGAATTTGTATACACTAATCGTTGGGCAGTAACAAAAAAAGATGGAAAAAAATTACGCCATATGCAAATTCCTTGCGAGACCTTACTCTAATATTTAAGTACAGAGTTGCTGCTTAAATAAGCGCTCACCGAAATAGATCATTTCCTGAGATATTTTCGGGCAGGTGGGTGAGAAACTGAACGCACTGATCGAAGTCTGTGCTCAATAAGTATTCTTCGTGCAATCGCAAAATACCTAAAATCCAATATCTATGTTATTTTCGTCGTGGGTACAATTTAATTAAATACAGATTATTTATTGATAATGACATCTTAAGGATTAACAAGACGTCCAATCAATTTAATAAATAGATTAGATTAGATTTTACATTTCATTTACATTTACATTAGATTTTAATTTACATTCTAAAGCTAGGCAAACGTTTTGTTTAAATAATTTCAAAATAAAGAAAACCATTTTGTCAAAATACTCTTAACTTAACGGTTACGATCGCAAACTTAAATCATCATCACTTAATCTATATTTTACTGCAGTTGGAACAAGAAACATAAGATCTTAAATTCAGAATTGGTACCAATTACTATACGCATAATAACAATAAACTGATATGGATTGTTTTTACTCCTATTTGTCATACCGAAATTCTGTAAATTACACTAGACACTTCTTCAACGTGCGCCACAACTTTAATACAGTCGCCTTATTTGCCGTTCCTTTTTTTTATTTTATTTTTGAAAGGAGTGTACTAAGTTTTTTGTGCACTATTCATCCCGATAAATCACAACTCCATCCATAAAAATGTGCTTTTAAACAATTTACTGGTTACATCAAAATAAAACGTTTCGGATAAAACGGCATCCACCTTCATCAGTTGTACATAATCGTTCACTTGAATTCTTATCGCAAGAGCCCAGTCCTCCTTATTCTTCTCCGTTTAAAACATGTAAAATCTTACCTAGAGCGTTTTTGAATAAAAACTCTTCCCCGTCTCTCAGATAAATATCCCAAACGCGACAAGTCACGTCCATTTAAACATTTAAACACGTCCATTTAAACATTTAACATTTAAACATATAAATATTTAACATTTAAACATTTAAACAAGTCACAAACATTTAAAATCTTATCTAGAGCGTTTTTGAATAAAAACTCTTCCCCGTCTCTCAGATAAATATCCCAAACGCGACAAGTCACGTCCATTTAAACATTTAAACACGTCCATTTAAACATTTAACATTTAAACATATAAATATTTAACATTTAAACATTTAAACAAGTCACAAACATTTAAAATCTTACCTAGAGCGTTTTTGAATAAAAACTCTTCCCCGTCTCTCAGATAAATATCCCAAACGCGACAAGTCACGTCCATTTAAACACGTCCATTTAAACATTTAACATTTAAACATATAAATATTTAACATTTAAACATTTAAACAAGTCACAAACATTTAAAATCTTACCTAGAGCGTTTTTGAATAAAAACTCTTCCCCGTCTCTCAGATAAATATCCCAAACGCGACAAGTCACGTCCATTTAAACATTTAAACACGTCCATTTAAACATTTAACATTTAAACATATAAATATTTAACATTTAAACATTTAAACAAGTCACAAACATTTAAAATCTTACCTAGAGCGTTTTTGAATAAAAACTCTTCCCCGTCTCTCAGATAAATATCCCAAACGCGACAAGTCACGTCCATTTAAACATTTAAACACGTCCATTTAAACATTTAACATTTAAACATTTAAACATATAAATATTTAACATTTAAACATTTAAACAAGTCACAAACATTTAAAATCTTACCTAGAGCGTTTTTGAATAAAAACTCTTCCCCGTCTCTCAGATAAACATCCCACACGCGACAAGTCACGTCCAAAGGTAAACTTTTTGCATACAAAGTGTAGACCCTAAAATAAATGTACACATTATCATCTTAAAACTTTGTGATATTCCGAAAGCCAAATATAATGCTCCGGAGCTTCGGTCATTTAAAACAGGAAAAACTTCAAAGTCCGAACTTCGCGCCTTACATAGTAAAATTTATGTAAGATTAAATTTTTAGTTAAAATTTCTATAACTATTTTTAACAAGTTTTGGGAAAATTTAGTTTGTTCTTTAAAATATTCCGGATTTAAAAATTATTAAACAATAGAGGCGGCAAAAATATCACACCGTTCCAAATTCCAAAAACCCCGAAATACCAGCAAAATTTTTGGCATTTTAACGTTAAAATAACAAAAACGAATAAATTTTTTGACAAATTTCGGGACGATATATTACATCATCATCCTGCCCAATTATGATATGCACAAACGTTCGAATAAAGCAAATTTTAAGTCAGAAAGAAAGAAAAACCATTAAACATCGCTATTTTTACCATATTTTTTGAACGAGAAAAAATAGGCAAGTTTGCGACCGAGTGACTGCGCTAAACTTGCCCCCTACTAATGACTTACATTTCAACTTATATATTTATCGGGCGCTGCATTTTCGAAACATCAACACATCCGATAATTATCACACTTACCATTCGATAAGGTAGAGGTCCGGCCGCACGTCCAAATCGTCGAAGTGAGCGTGAAGTTTGGGCAATTCCTGCTTGAAATATTGGTCGTAGGCAATAAAGTAATGCGTCATCTCCGGCTGGCGGAGACGAAAAAAGGCAACCTAAATCGAAATTATTAAAAAATTATCATGGGAAAACCATACATGGGCATGTTGGTCCGGAATAGGGGGGGAATTTTAGGTCAAAAAGCCCTTTTTATTGTATTTTGAGCTTTTTATTGCGCAAAACAATTATTTCGACCTCAAAACTTAAGTTTGGAGGCAGTTAAAATTCATTTTAAAGACATTTTTTTCTTATTTTTTCCAAAATGGAAATGGGGGGGGTTAAACCCCCCTTCTCAATATTTGGGGGGGGGGTTAACCCCCCTAACCCTTTCCCGTGCCCATGTATGGGTAAAACCCATCAACAACCCGAATAATGGATTCCAAATCTTATTTTATTTTAGCAAACTAAGTAAAATCAAAAAATCAATCACAACTTAATAATGATAATTTTTATGTTATATAAATTTTACAAAGTCAAACCCGAAAATCAATTAAAACTTAATAATGATAAATTTTATTTAACGGTGTGTTCTTGAACAATGGCCAAGTTTTTTATTTTATATATGGGGCTCTAAATTCCCATTTTTGCTGGTCAAATTCCCTAGTTTTTTGTCCAAGTTATCAACACACGGCTTTGAAAGTACCTTTTTTTCTTAAAATAAACCCAAAATACACCAAATGTATGTGAAGTAGTCCAGAAATGTGTGATCGAATAAATAGAATTTTTTTTAGAAAAAGAAACAATTTGCTATTTTTCGCTTTCTGGGATGTACAATGGGCGCTTGATTGAAACTTTAAAATTTTAACCTTAGTATCCGAATGACTGACGTTTTGCGTTACACCATCACCCGCCAGCTTTACATTATAAATGTATAGACTAGTTCGGAATAAGGGGTTTTTAGTGTTAGGAAGAGGGTACATAACTACTAGCGCCAATCATATCTAGAGGGAAAATTGAGAAACAGCGAGCGACTAGTACATTTTACGGTTTAAAATATTTCAAATATTTAATGGTTTAAAATTTCGACCCCTTCTCTTCAAAATTTTTTTTTTTTTTAGCACCCAATCCCCCCCCCCCCGCACAAGCCCCCAACAGGAGACAAAAAAAAAAAAAAAAAAAGACAGCAAAAACAAAAAAAAAAAACCAACACCACCCTAAATACTTTTTAAATATTGCAAAAGCAAAAACGGTTTTTGGGGATTTTTAGTTTTTTGCCGCTTCGTAGGTACGGCGCTGCTGGCGCTCTTGTTTTCCAGTTTTTTAATGTTTCAATTACAGAAAATGCTTAATTTAAAAGATTGGAATGAACTTTTTAAAATTAATTTTTATGCTTTGAATAGTTTTACAAGCAAAACATTAAAAAAAACTATGTAGGTTTAAAATTAGTTTAAAAGCACAAATTTCATCTTTATTTTTACTAATTTGAAATCACTGTTCAGGATAATACTATTTTAGTGGTGATTTTAAACTATTGTGACGTTTAATTAAAAAACAAAAATTTATTTAGCACAAACTGCTATATTACAGCACTTCAACGTAGTGAAACATATCATCGTGTAAAAATTTTTATGAAGTACAGGTTTAAACTTAAGAAACTAAGAAAGCTAAGATTTTTTCAAATTTTATTTTTTTGTTTTTGTACCCTCTCTCGTACAGTAAAACACGCTTATTCCGAACTAGTCTATATTTATAAGGTGTGATACGTTTGAAACATCATCACGACGGGAGTTATTAAACCTACCTGAAGAGGTCGGTTAAGTAAATTGGCGAAAGCAACGAAGGCGTCCGACGCGTCCATCTGTAGCAAAAGTACCGCTGCCACGAAGGACATACCCTGCACCTGAAAAACAAAAACACTTCTGTAAAATAATAGTAGGAAAAACATGAAATCATTATTTTTATAGTTTAAAAAAACACCGCCGTTCAAAGGACATACGCTGAACCTGAAAACACGCACACAAACAAGATATAAAACGACACCTGGGCGCTAGCAGGCAGGCGTCGAGAAGAGTAAGCACAGTAAACAAAACAAGAATTACAAAAAATAAGATAAGAAGAATGTTTCACTCACATAGCCGACGTCCGGACGGTAGCAGGCGTAGGCGCCGAGAAGTGTGAGAAGAGGGTCGTAGTAGGGACCGCACTCCTGGAATATTCCGAGGCCGGGAAAAGTGCGAGAGACGTCCAGATGGATCACTTCCACCGTGTGCTCCCGATTGATCACTGGACTGCCTGAAAAATTTCATGTTTTTACAATAACCAGAAAACAGAAACGAATTTTTTTGTTAAACACACCACATTCGAATTTTATAAGCATCGGGAAAACTGTAAGACTTGGAAAGAATGTTGTTTTTTTGGGTTTAGATTTACGGATTAGGTTTGTGCCAAAGAGAAGGGTGGACGTGGTGTCTTTTCTAATAGTGATGGGCAGTACCGGTTCCGTGTTCAGGATGTTCCAGGCAAAATTTGGAATTCCGGTTCCGGTTCCTATTCCAGATTTTTGGAAAATCTCAATTTCGGTTCTGGTTCTGGCTCCGGGGTTTTCGCAGTTCCGCCCATCACTACTTTCTAAAGTAACTTTCCTCCTCATCGTTTTGGTGTTTTTATTCTTGCGGCCATGCATGGGCATAGGTGGGGGGGGGGGGGCAGGGTGGGGTCCACCCCCCCTAGCCTCGAAATTTCGGGACCCCCCCCCCTAGACGAAAATCTAGGGGCCCCCTCCCCTCAAATTTCCGAATTTTTTACCCCTGACCCCCCCTAGATTTTGAAATCTGACCCTCCCCCCTCGGGAAAATTTTAGGTATTTTTTTTATACTAAATTTTCTTCCAAAAACGTGAATTTATATCACATATTCATGCTTTTACACCCTTTTTATACATGAATATGGCTTTTTATTCAATAAAATGTAGTATTATCCTATCAAAAGAACAATTATTAAAGTTATTATGGTTTAAAACTGTTTTGCTTTGGACACCGGACCCCACCTGACCCCCCTCTAGATTTCAAAATTTCGCACCCAGGAACGACCCCCCTAAAAAGCTAGGGGGGTCCGGACCCCCCTGGGACCCCCCTCCTAGAATTCAAAATTCGATTTAACCCGGGTAACCACCCCCCCTTGCTTCCCCGACCGTGCTCACCTATGTGCATGGGCATCCACGGCGGTTTAGCTCCTTTCCGCCACTCAGAAGTGGATGGGAGATTAACCCCTTAATTTTGGGAAAAAATGTCTTTAAAATGATTTTTAACTGCCACAAAACTTATCTTTTGTGGTCAAAATCAGTGTTTTAAACAATAAACAACTTAAAAAAGCAATAAAAAACCCTACAATTATATGTTTTTAGTTGTTTTTACTTTAAAATCGAAAAAAAATATCGATAAACGATACGATAAACTCCAGAAAAAGAACGATATGGGTAAAATGCGTTCACAAGAAATTATATAAACTTAAACGGTAGGTATCACTCTTGCAGGAGTCTCCTGATTTAACAGCTTCCGTACGGAGAAGCAGGCCCTGCTTGAGTCCAGGGTATTGGTGGTATGGTACACCTACTTACTATTGAGTTCATTCCTTTCTCACACAAAACGCCAAAAGCACATTTTACCACGCAAATTTTTGCCATTTTTCGCATAAAAAACACGAAAGTGGTATTTTCGGAGAAAAAAAAATTCCCATTCTCAGAACCGGAAAAACCGTTATACTTACCCTCACAGGAATCGCCGAAGTCGAAAAGCTTTCGTATGGAAAAGCATCCTTCTGACGACCCCAGGCTGGTGGTACCCGTAGTATTGGCCGTGGCGGCGCAGCCAACCCCGTCCCCACTGCCCGGGTCGATTTGTACCGCCGGGGAGGGCGCCGGCTGGCGCTGCTGCTGGTCGACTGGGCCGCCGCAGCTGCTGGTGGAAGGGTACGGGTTCTGCTGGTGACACGTGACTTTGCCGACTGGCTCCTGGCTGCCGCCGCCAGCGGGTCCCGCCTCGGTGGGGGAAGAGCAAGAAGGGGTAGCGGGGAGAATATCCCCGTTAGTAGCACCGCGGGATGAGGAATCGGAAGAGGAAGGCGTTGGGGAGTGCCGTCGCTGCTTGGATGAGCGACTGTTGGCGGCCGTGAGAATCTCCCGAGCTCTGGCCACGCAATTCTTGTAAATATCTAAATTAATCAATAATAATTAACACAGAAAACCAGGCACAATACTTGGTACTTGGCACAATACTTAGTAAGCATGTAATCAGGGGCGTAGCCAGGATTTTGAAAAGGAGAGTGGGGGGTTGCACTCCATACAAATTTTTCGAAAAGGGGGTTGGCCGGGGGGGGGGGGGGGGGGGGGGGACCCCCCCCCCAATGAAGAGGGGGGACCCCCCCCCACGAGGGGGGAGAAAAACCCCCCCCCCAAAAAAGAAAAAAAAAAAAACGCCCAAAAGAAAAAGCAAAAACAAAACAAAAAAAAAGAAAACAAAACAAGGAAAATATTTCAATTGGTTTTTGCTTTCTCTCCCCCCCCCGGGACCCCCCCCCCCCCCCCCCACTTCCTTGTAGGGGATTGTACTCCAAATTTTCAAAATACCCTAAAAAAGACATTAAACAAGGATAAAATTTTTTAGCGCTTTGCGCTAAGTGATTTTTTTTGCTGTTATTTGCATTGTTTTTTGAAGTTAAACCTGAAAAATTTTAGGCTTAAAAAGGTAAAACATTAAAAATCGTGCGACAACACGAAAAAATTTTCAAAAATTGTCTTTGAAATTTATTAGAAACATCACTTATAAGTTGTAAAAAGGTTCCGCTCAGCGCGAAATTTTTTTTAAAATTGCTCTTTTAGGACCCCCAAATTTTTACCTCCGCCAACCAAAAAGGGGGGTTTAGAACCCCATAACCCCCTGGCTACGCCCTTGTATGTATGTATGTATAATCATACATAGGCATAGGTGAATCAAGGGAGGGTGGGGGTTGGGGCTGGGAGAGTGTTATACCTTCCCTTACAAAAAAATCCAACATTGCCAACACCCGTCCTAAAACTTGGGTGTGGGTTGGGTACCCACCCGGACACACTCTCCCTCCGCTAAGTTTTGCCGGTTCTCCCAGTACATACTGACAATGCTAAAATAGGATAATTGGGGGATTTAGTAAAAAAATGCAGTGAGCAGCTATGATCCGGACTCCGGAGTGATGTGTTATGACATCTTGCGTGCTGCTTTTCGCAGCTCTGGAGCAACTTCAGGAGCTTCGCTCTATGTTTGCAGATTGTAGTAGTACTAATTTCATAGATGAACACGGTCAAAAAGCCAGAGGGGGGGTTTACCCTGGGTAAATGAAATTTCAAAATCTAGGAGGGGGGTCCTAGGGGGGTCACACCCCCCTAGCTTTCTAGGGGGGTCAACCCAGGGTGGAAGATTTTGAAACCTAGAGAGGGGTCAGGTGGGGTCCAATTTCCGAAGCAAAATACTTTTAAACCATTAAAGGTTTAATAATAGTTTTTTATAAGATAATGCTATATTTTATTGAATAAAAAGCGATATTCAGGTATAAAAAGGGTGTAAAAACATGAATTTGTGTAAAAAATTCACGTTTTTGGAAGAAAATTTAGTATAAAAAAAGTACTTAAAATTTTCTCGAGAGGGGAGGGGGGGGGTCAGATTTCAAAATCTAGAGGGGGATCAGGGGTAAAAAATTTGGGGGGAGGGGGCCCTCCTAGATTTTTTTTCTAGGGGGGCCCCAAAATTTCGAGGCTAGGGGGGTGGACCCCACCCTAACCCCCCTTGTTCATCTATGACTAATTTCCTAAATAATTAAGAAGTAATGTCCCGCTAGATTATTTTGCCGTCAATTTCTGCAAATTTAAAAGCATAAAAATAGACCCAAAAATGCGAAAAAAAAATAATTTAAAGCATTGCTCATTGACGACAGAGCTCCAAAATTTTTTTGTTTTTAATAGTCGAAGCTCCGGAGCATGATATTAAAGATCAAGAATTTCTAATTTCTTCCCTCCCCAAATTCTACGGCTGTCAGTCATGTCACAACTGCCTAATCGACTGCAGTTTCAGGTTTTTGCTTTTGTAATCCGTTTCCTATCCTTTTTTCAGCATTGCCGACTGTAAATTTTTCGAATACCAAAAAAGAAAAGTCCGGAAAAGTCCTCATGTGATCGTAATGTGGAATCGTAATCTTCCCGCTCGCAAAACCCTGGTTTTTCTCTCGCCCTCCGAACATTCTTGCGCGCATTAATATGCCCTTAATCATTTATTTACGCCACATTATTCTTCAGGGACCCTAAAGTCCTCCGTACAGTTTTCCTATACAGTCCCGTGTACGTGCGCTGTGCGTGTGAATCGCGTACAAAAGAGTGAAGTGCCAAATATTTTCACCCCCACATAAATTCCACGCATTCGGCGGTGAAAACAACAAACTGTCACAAGAAATTAAACGTGAAAAATAACAAGAAAAAACAATCTGGTTTGGGATGGGTTAAATAGATGAAAAAAGGGGCGAGGGGATGGGTGGGGTCCACACCTTCTAGCTTCAAAACTTTGCCTCCCCCCTTCTTCCAAATTTTCGAATTTTTTATCCCTGACCGCTCTCTAGATTTTAAAATCTTCTGACCCCCCCTCCTCCCCTCTCGAGAAAATTTTAAGTTCTTTTTGTATACTAAATTTTCTTCCAAAAACGTGAATTTTTAACACAAATTCATGTTTTTACATCCTTTTATACCAGAATATCGCTTTTTATTCAATAAAATCTGAGTGTTATCTTATTAAAAAACTATTATTAAACCTTTAATGGTTTAAAAGTATTTTGCTACGGACAATGGAACCCGCCTGGCCCCCCTCTAGGTTTTAAAATCTTCCACCCAGGGTCAACCCCTAGAAAGCTAGGGAGGGGGTTCAACCTCCCTAGATTTTGAAATGTCATTTACCCGGGGTAAAAACCCCTAGATTCGGTGACCGTGTTGATCAATGGATGGGGTGGGATAGGCCTTAATTACATTTTATAGCATGCAATCAATCAATTTCATTGCAATACTTCTTGTGGCCCTGCCCAGGTATTGAAAAAATGTTTTTTTTTTAAATTTGTTCTGGGTAGGAAAGGAATTTTTCTTTTTTTAACTTTTACCGTTTGTTCCTCTATTTAAACAACTTTTTTACCGCAGTAGAAATGCCAAGCAAATTAGCTACTGATCTAGGTGGGTAAGGGTTGGTTTGGAGCTTATCGTTAGTTATCTTCCAAAAACTCTTTTAACTGTGGAAAGGGTCAAGGCGAAGGTTAGGGTCATAGATGAACGCGGTCAAAAAGCTTGAGGAGGGGGTGTTTATCCCGGGTAAATGAAATTTCAAAATCTAGGGAAGGGGGGACCTAGGGGGGGGTCGAACCCCCCTAGCTTTCTAGGGGGGGGGTCGACCCGGGGTGGAAGATTTTAAAACCTAGAGGGGGGTCAGGTGGGGTCCAATTTTCAAAACAAAATACTTTTAAACCATTAAATGTTTAATAAGTTTTTTTATAAGATAATATAACATTTTATTGAATAAAAAGCGATATTTAGGTATAAAAAGGGTGTAAAAACATGAATTTGTGTTAAAAATTCACGTTTTTGGAAGGAAATTTAGTATAAAAAAAGTACTTAAAATTTTCTCGAGAGGGGGGGGGGGTCAGATTTCAAAATCTAGAGGGGGATCAGGGGTAAAAATTCGAAAATTTGAAGGGAGAGGGGCCCTCCTGGATTTTTTTCTAGGGGAGGCTAGGGGGGTGGACCCCACCCTACCCCCTTGTTCATCTATGGTTAGAGTGCCTGCAAAAATAAATTTGATAGTAACTCCAAAAACAAAAAAATCAAGCTCCCCAATGCGAAATAGAGTAAAATTCAGACTATTATAATTAGTAAAATAATACTAGGGTATCTGACTTAATTTCGGTCAGGCCTTAATTTCGGCCACCAATTTAAGTTGTTAGAAAATTGGCTTATTTTCAAAGCACAAAAGAACTAAATGAATGTTAAATAAAGTGTTTTTGCAAAAGTTTTATATTTGTGTTATTCTGCATTATCAACATTTTCATAGAAAAAGTGATTTTTTTGTGATTTTCTTAATTTTTGCTTTGTGTTTAAACTGCATCAAATTTAGGACAAAGCACTATATAACCTTAAATAAACTGCATCAAATTTAGGACAAAGCACTAGACTATATAACCTTAAAATAACTTCTATTTAAAGTTCAAAATTGTTAATTTTCACGTTTTGATATTTTCGTCAAAATCACTTTGCAATGCGTTTAAGTAACTGCGCATTTTAAGATTCCGTTAATTTCGGCCACCTTAAAAATAAGGTAAAAAACAACCTGCCGTTTTTTGCCGTTTTAAAATATCATCGTACTACCGTATTTTTAAAAATTTTTTTCTGCTCATTTGACTTTTTTTGACACTTTTTTAAGCCAGAAAAAAAATCAACAAAAAATACAGGTTATTAAAACTTGTTTCCTTAAGGTTTTGACATAATTATTGAAAGTTTTGCTAATAACTAATAAAGCTTGCAAACGGGAAAAAATTAAGTTATATGTTCTAAGAACAATACCTAAGGATAAATTTGCAACCTTTAAAAATTTTTATTGTTCGTTTTGGCAATAGTATAGCAAGTTTTTTCTTGGTGGCCGAAGTTAATGGCTCGCGCTTTATTTTCGGCCACTATAATAAAAAACTTTAAACCTCTACTGTTCTTTAACTGTAACAGAAATTTTAAAATTTTGCACTGGAATAACAAAATAGCTATCGTTTGATTTTTAGACCAAATCTTGGGTCGATTGGAAAAACCAGAAAAAACTTATTCAAAAAAATAAAAAATTGTGACCGAAATTAAGTAAGTTACCTTACGATCGATTATATTTAGAACGGGAATGCCCTTTGTGGCGTCTGCGCTTATTAGCAAAAAATTAGCAAACACCAATCCAATCCATAAATTTACAAGTAAAAAAATCATGTTTCAGTCATTGTGGGAGAATTCTTTAAAATTATTTATCTTGATGTTTACTTACTGAGGTTTCGCCGGGTGGTTTTAAAACCGAACTTTTTAATTGGTAATTTTTTTTGTGCGCTTTTGTATTAGCGCTTTCCAAACTTAAAAAATCTAATGTATTGCGTTGCGCTTGTTCTCTGTGTATTGTATACTTGTCAGCAAAGCTACAAAACAAGTTATATTGTATTATTAAAAAACAGGCTTAAAAGCAATTATATTTTGCTGCATAAAACGCGTTTGCAAAGTTTAATACCTAAATTAAAGCTCGAAAAACCTGTTTGTTCTAATTAGCACAAGCAACACGAAATTACATAGCACCTATCAAGTTATATTTTAAAATTATTTTAAATTTACACCTATTTTTAAGGCACTGTAATTTGTTTCACATAACATTTTTTCCCCAGTTTCATTTAATAAAGCAAGCTCTAAATCTTCCTTTTTTAAAAGGGAAGGGGCAAGGGGGTAAAGCATAGGTGGGCAGGAATGGAGGGTTGGGGAGGGGTTATACCCCCTCCCCAAAAAAAAATCCCGATTATAGCCGACACCCCACTTAGAATTTGGGCATACCACGGACACCCCTCCCCTCTAAAATTTGGGGGGTCCCTCCCAGTACTAAAAACGCTAAAAAAGGGGTATTTGAGAGATACCTAAAAAAAAATTTTTGGGACACCCCCCTCAAATTTCGGGGGTCGTGTACTCTTTCCCCGAAATCCGGGAGGCTGCCCATCTGTGGGGTAAGTAAAGGGTCCACCGGGTAAGAGTGGGGCGGAAACGCTAAAAGTTTTTCAGTTCCCAAAAAATATCTGGAATTGCCGATGTTCCACCTCCATCTCTAGGGGAATACCAGAACTAAAAAGGCTAAAACAGGATTTTTGAGTGATACTTCCCCTTAATATTATCGACTTTTCGGTGACTGTAAATGTGATTTCACTTTACTTCCTAAATTCGCTAAAACATCTCTGCTGGATTACATCTGAAACTCTGTTAACGGTAAAATAAATTTCAAATGTTAAAAAAATACCCGAAAATCGGCGACCGACAGACGGGTTTTGCGCGAAAAAATCCCGCATTTACGATCGGAATTCGGGCAATTTAGGTAATAATACGAAGATCCCCCGCGACAAATAGTTTATTACGCGATTTCGGGTTGGGTCTACACACCTTACGGGACACAAAACCGCATCCAGTCAGCCAGTTTAATCGCGCATTATGACGGTTTTATTGAGTAAGATTAATAGCCCCCGAACTATTGCGTGCCGGTTTTCGAAAATTTTAATTAAAAGGATGTGATTAAATTTATATAAATGCCAGAAAAATTACATAATGAATAGCGATGATGTATTTTAATTTGAATTTTAAGGTTTATTTATATTTACATAATAAATTTTTTTAATTATCTGCATTTAACTTTAAAATTTGACGAGTTGAAAAATTACAATTTATAATTCGTATTTTCACTAAACTTTAAAAACTCATAATCCAAAATAATTGGATTTTTTTTAATTATAATAGAAAATAGGAGGAGGGGTTAAATTAAATGCCAGACCTGTGCACGGCCTTCCCCCGGGGTTAAAAGGGGGGGGGGGCAAGGGCAATTCCAAAACGGGGGGGGGCACGGGAGGGGCAACTTTTTTGAAACGAGGGGGCAATAAAACGGGGGGGGGCAAGCAGGGGAAAAGAAAAACAAGGAAAAAAAGGAGAAAAAAGAGAAAAAAAGAAAGGAAAAGGGAAAAAAAGGACAAAAAAAGCGAAAATAAGGTAAAAATAGGTCTAAAATGGCTTAAAATAATTTTAAAATATAACTTGATAGGTGCTATGTAATTTCGTGTTGCTTGTGCTAATTAGAACAAACAGGTTTTTCGAGCTTTAATTTAGGTATTAAACTTTGCAAACGCGTTTTATGCAGCAAAATATAATTATTTTAACCTGTTTTTTAATAATACAATATAACTTGTTTTGTAGCTTTGCTGACAAGTATACAATACACAAGAACAAGCGCAACGCAATACATTAGATTTTTTAAGTTTGGAAAGCGCTAAATAAAAGCGCACAAAAAATTACCAATTAAAAAGTTCAAGTTTTAAAACCACCGGCGAAACCTCAGTAAGTAAACATCAAGATAAATAATTTTTAAAGAATTCTCCCACAATGACTGAAACATGATTTTTTTACTTGTAAATTTATGGATTGGTGTTTGCTAATTTTTTTATTAATGACGCAAGAACACCAAGGGCATTCCAGTTCTAAATACAATTGATTGTAAGGTAACTGACTTAATTTCGGCCACCTTTTTTATTTTTTTGAATAAGTTTTTTCTGGTTTTTCCAATCGACCCAAGATTTGGTCTAAAAATCAAACGATAGCTATTTTTGTTATTCCAGTGCAAAATTTTAAAATTTCTGTTACACTTAAAGATCAGTGGAGGTTTAAAGTCTTTTTTATAGTGGCCGAAATTAAGGCGCGAGCCATTAACTTCGGCCACCTAGAAAAAACTTGCTATAACTATTGCCAAAACGAACAATAAAAATTTTTAAAGGTTGCAAATTTATCCTTAGGTATTGTTCTTAGTACATATAACTTAATTTTTTCCCGTTTGCAAACTTTAATAGTTATTAGCAAGACTTTAAATAATTATGTCAAAACCTTAAAAAAAACAAGTTTTAATAACCTGTATTTTTTGTTGAATTTTTTTTGGCTTAAAAAACGTCAAAAAAAGTCAAACGAGCAAAAAAATTCTTTAAAAATACGGTAGTACGATGATATTTGAAAACGGCAAAAAACGGCAGGTTTTTTCACCTAATTTTTAAGGTGGCCGAAATTAACGGAATCTTAAAATGCGCAGTTATTTAAACGCATTGCAAAGTGATTTTGAAGAAAATATCAAAACGTGAAAATTAACAATTTTGAACTTTAAATAGAAGTTATTTTAAGGTTATATAGTGCTTCGTTCTAAATTTGATGCAGTTTAAACACAAAGCAAAAATTAAGAAAATCACAAAAAATTCACTTTTTCTATGAAAATGTTGATAATGCAGAATAACACAAATATAAAACTTTTGCAAAAACACTTTATTCAACATTCATCCAGTTACTTTTGTGCTAGTTCTTTTGTGCTTTAAAAATAAGCCAATTTTCTAACACCCTAAATTGGTGGCCGAAATTAAGGCCTGGCCGAAATTAAGTCAGATACCCTAATTTTTACTAATTATAATAGTCTGAATTTTACTCTATTTCATTGGAGGAGCGTTTTGTTTTTGGAGTACTATCAAATTATTTGCAGGCACTCTAACCATAGATGAACAAGGGGGTAGGTTGGGGTCCACCCCCTCCGCCTCCCCCTAGAAAAAAATCCCGAGGGCCCTGCTCCTTCAAATTCGAATTTTACCCCGATCCCCCTCTAGATGAATCTCGACCCCCCCTCCCCTCTCGAAAAATAATACTTTATACTAAATTTCCTCCAAAAACATTTAACACAACATTTTACACCCCTTTATACCTAAATATCGCTTTATTCAATAAAATTATATTATCTTATAAAAAAACTATAAACAAGAAAATATGTGAAAGGACCCACCGACCCCCTCTAGAAAATCTTCACCCCGTAGACCCCCCCTAGAAAGCTAGGGGCGTTCAACCCCCCCTAGGTCCCCCCTTCCCTAGATAAAATTTCATTACCCGGATAAACACCCTTCCCCAAGCTGACCTTCATCTATGACCCTAACCTTCGCCGACCCTTCCACAAAAAGAAAGATAACTAACGAAAGCTCCAAACCAACCTTTACCCACCTAGATCATAGCTAATTGCTTGGCATTTCTACTGCGAAAAAAGTTAAATAGAGGAACAAACGAAAAGTAAAAAAGAAAAATTCCTTTCCTACCCAGAACAAAAAAAACTTTTCAATACCTGGGCAAGAGCAAGGAGTATTTGCAATTAAATTGATTGATTGCATGCTATAAAATGTAATTAAGGCCTATCCACCCATGCATTGATCAACACGGTCACCGAATCTAAGCACTTTGCCCAGGTAAATGACATTTCAAAATCTAGGGAGGTTGAACCCCCCTAGCTTTCTAGGGGTTGACCCTGGGTGGAAGATTTTAAAACCTCAAAGGGGCCCAGGCGGGTTCCATTGTCCGTAGCAAAATACTTTTAAACCATTAAAGGTTTAATAATAGTTTTTTTAAAATAAGATAACACTCAGATTTTATTGAATAAAAAGCGATATTCTAGGTATAAAGGATGTAAAAACATTGAATTATATTTAAAAATTCACGTTTTTGGAAGAAAACATGGTAAAAAGAACTTAAAGTTTTTCTCGAGGAGGGAGAAGGGGGGGTCAGAAGATTTCAAAATCTAGAGAGCGGTCAGGGATAAAAAATTCGAAAATTTGGAAGAAGGGGGGGCCAAAGTTTTGAAGCTAGAGGGTGTGGACCCCACCTATTCCCTTGCCCCTTTTTTCATCTATTTAACCCATTCCAAACCAGATTGTTTTTTCTTGTTATTTTTCACGTTTAATTTCTTGTGACAGTTTGTTGTTTTCACCGCCGAATGCGTGGAATTTATGTGGGGGCGAAAATATTTGGCACTTCACTCTTTTGTACGCGATTCACACGCACAGCGCACGTACACGGGACTGTATAGGAAAACTGTACGGAGGACTTTAGGGTCCTTGAGGAATAATGTGGCGTAAATAAATGATTAAGGGCATATTAATGCGCGCAAGAGTGTTCGGAGGGCGAGAAGAAAACCAGGGTTTGCGGGGCGGGAGGTGCCGATTCCACATTACGATCACATGAGCACTTTTCCGGACTTTTCTTTTTTGGTATTCGAAAAATTTACAGTCGGCAATGCTTGAAAAAAGGATAGGAAACGGATTACAAAAGCAAAAACCTGAAACTGCAGTCGATTAGGCAGTTGTGACATGACAAAGCAATACA
>JASAMX010008793.1:0-26417 GCA_030248175.1 Microlaimidae sp. YZB2_3
TGTTACCCGTTCAGTTACGTACTGCTTAGGTAAATTTGGGGTTTTAATGCTTATAAAAAATTATTGCTTTTAGAAATTCTAGCTGAACATAGCTTAAAATAAAGCTTAGGTTCCCAGCTTTAATTTGATATAGTTTACCATGTAAAACGTTATATTCGTTCTTGGAAATTTAATTGAATCCAAAAATTAATCACATCAAAACTTTGGTCCATGATTTTTTAATTATTATCAAATCTATTGGAATACAAATTTTTAGACATTTAGGGCTGTTATAATACGTAAAAAAGCATGATGTTTCAGAAACTATAGCTTTTGGTCCTTAAAAACATCTATATCTGAATTATAAGGTATTTTGTGAAGAATTTTTATAAAAAAATAAATTTTTTTTAAAACCAATGTTTTATTAAACACCGCTGGCTTATTTTAGAAATACTAATCATGCAGCCGGTATTAACGTAATGTCAAAAGTTTCTACTTTCAGAAAATATAACGTTTAATATGCAAAACGTTTCCGCTATGCAAAACACAAACACACACAACACAACACCTTTTTACATGCACACACATCAATACGACACTGGGACCAGAGGACCTTTGGGCAAACCCCGTAGCGGTTGCTGAGCTTCTCCGGGAGTGGGAAGAGGGTGTGAGCAAGGCAAGAGGCGTGCGGGACGGACCTACCCAAGGTTGATAGAAACCCTGGAAACTGGCAAACTCAACAAATAACGTTTAATGGTGTAAAATGTATATTCGTAGAAAACTAATGTCATCGTTGTCAAATTTCCTAAAAAAATAAATTGATTTTTTTATTTGGTTTTATATTTTTTATCTCCACGTGCTTATTATAGACATGTCAATCATGCAGCAAACATTAAAATGTTTCAAAAAACCTATATTTTTAGAAAATATAGCGTTTGACGCTTAAAAATACGTATTCGTTGAATTATATGATATTTTTTGAAGAATTTTTTAAAATTTTTTTGACAGGGTCATGTTTTTTTAATACTTCTGGCTCATTATAGAAACACTTAATCATGCAACCGATACTAAAATAATCCTTGAAGTTTCTACTTTCAGAAAATATAAGGTTTAAAGGTGTAAATTGTATATTTGTAGAAAACTGATGTCATCTTTCTTAAACTTCCTAAAAAAGAAATTAAATTTTTTTTACTTTATTGTATATTTATTGTCACCACTTGCTTGTTATAGACATGTCAATCATGCAGCAAACATTAAAATGTTTCAAAAAACCTATATTTTCAGAAAATACAGCGTTTGGCGCTTAAAAATACATATTCGTTGAATTATATGATATTTTTTAAATAATTTTTTTAATTTTTTTTTCAACAGGTCATGTTTTTTGAATACTGCTGGTTTATTATAGAAATACTAATCATGCAATTAATACTAGAATAATCCTTGAAGTTTCTACTTTCAGAAAATGTAAGGTTTAGAGGTGTAAAGTGTATATTTGTAGAAAACTGATGTCATCTTTCTTAAATTTCCTAAAAAATAAATTAATTTTTTTACTTTATTGTATATTTTTTATCACCACATAAAAACATTTTAAATATAACTAATAAAATCAGGTTCATTTAATTACTATTAATTTTTATATTACATACAGATACAAACTTTTTAAAATAAAAAACTGAGTTTTAAAAAGCACAACATTTTTTTTTGTTTAGCACAAAAACCTTTTTATCAAAAAATATTTATTAATGAAGTTTCAAACATTTAGTTTTCTTTTTGTTTCTTTTTGCGTCGGGTTATTTTTCTGCATAGCTCTTTTTTGGTCCTCCGCGTGCTATAGCTTTCGTTGAGTTATAATAAATATATAAAGAATTTTATATATAAAAATTTATATATAAAAATTTTATATATAAAAACTTTATATATAAAGAATTTTATTGTACCATCGCTTCTTATTCAATAAAACGGTTTTTACCCACTTACGTTAAAATGGCACATCACACCCGGAAATTCTCAGAAAAAACGGAGAATGAACAACTTCGAGCCAGAGTAACAGAATTAGAGGCAGAGCGAGACGACCTGCTGACCCGTGTAGAAAAACTGGAAGATGCCATGACAAAGACCTCGGGCGGCATGGATGAGAACATGATTGCCAAAATCTGTTCAAAAGTTATCCAGGAACTTTTGCCTTGGATGGAGGACCGAATGCGGAAAGCCGAACAAGTTCATGAACATTCAACTATGGCTGTAATTGCTGGCCTCCAGGAGTCCGCGAACCCCCAGGAAGATCAGAAGAAAGTTGAAAAACTGGTACAAGAAGCAATCAATGACACAGGTGAATTAAACGCTGCAGTCGTTGATTGCTTCCGTATTGGAAAAACAATTCATGGGAAGCCTAGGCTTATAAAAGTTCGTTTTCTCAACAACACCACGCGCAAAAAATTCTCTCGTTCTAATGGTAAGCTTCGCAGATCTGCGTTGTACAAGGACATTTTTGTCAGACCATCTCTTACCTCTGAGCAACGCGAGGAACAAACAATCTGCTATGCTTGGAAAAGCTAAGCAGTTGCGAGCTGAAGACAGAAATGTGTTTATCCGTTATAGTGACTGTGGGGACCCTTACCTATATGATCAAGACAAGCAATGCACACTTGAAATTAAGAGCTTAACCTGCAATTCTTCTAAATAGGATAAAACGCGACCCAGTTGCAAAAACAATCTCAAAACCAAATACAACAAAAACTTCAATACACTCAAAATAGTTTCTTTTAATTCACGATCTCTTTTAAATCTTTTGAATGAGTTTGAGCTCTTAATTACAGGTGCTGATAATAATTATAATTTGCCTGATGTGATACTAGTACAGGAGTCCTGGCTTCATTCTGAAATTCCAAATCAGCTAATAGTAAAGGATAGTAACTTTAGTTTATTGAGAAAAGATAAATATCTAGGTAAGGGTGGAGGTGTTGTTACGTTAATAAACAACAAAATAAAATATAATGAAATCACAATCAACCATAAATTTAATAACTTAGACATTATAATATCTGATCTTATTATCTCAAGTAATAAAATTCGTCTGATAAATTTGTATAGACCTCCAAACATAAAAGCTGAAGATGACTCTCATTTATTGAATTTGATTGAATACTATACAACAAATCATGCACAGACAACCTTATTAATAGGCGGTTTAAACCTTCCTGGTATTAGGTAGAATGAATTTAACGTAATAACTAGCAACTCGCAAAATGAAAATAAGTACTATATAAAATTTTTAGAATTAGAGTTTTTCCAAGTTGTTTCTGTTCCTGTGGTAATAATTGTTTAGATTTGGTTCTCACCAACGACCCAGAAATGATTAATAAAGTGTATTTAGCCCCTAATTTTGGAAATTCAGATCATAGTGTAATAATTTGTGAAATTAATCTTTGTTTATTTAATAAAACAATTTCTTATAAAAATACTGAACTTTTGGTACCTGACTTCAAAAATGCTGATTACAAGTCAATAGCTATGTTTCTTGCTTCTATAAACTGGGACATTAAATTTAAATATCTCATAACAGTTCAAGAACTTTGGGATTGCTTTGTAAATATAGTGATTAAGAGTATTACTTTACATGTACCAATGGTAAATAAAAATAAAAAATATACCAAAAAGAAATGCCGATACCCCAAACATATTATTAAGCTTCAGAACAAAAAAAGAAAGTTGTGGAAATGTAGATCAAAAAATATTAATTTTAAAGATGAATTTAAGAAGATTTCAAGAGATTATTCAGACAGTGTTAAAAAATTTTATTCAGAATTAGAAGAGGAAGTCCTTAAATCGTGTGACATTGGTTATTTTTTTAAGTATATTAACAGAAATCTCAAATCCAAAGAATCTATTCCGCCAATTCTTTGTGATGATGGCACTTTGTCTTTTTCTTTGCTAGCACTAGGTTCTCTATAAATACCAATGAATCTCAGTTTAGATGACTTTTGTAGAAAAATGTCAACCGCTACTAGTTCTATTGCATTGTACTTTTCGGCCATTTCAACTTCAACTACTCTAAAAATATTTTTAATCAATAGAACTACTCCACCTCCCCGCTGCTGCTGTCAATCCCTTTGATAAACATTAAATTTTCTGTTGTTTAAAATCATTTGGTCAGTGGTTGTTTCAGTGAGCCATGTTTCACAAATAAAGCAGATATCAATAGCACCATAGGCAAAGTCGTCTCCTGAAATCAGAACATCTAGCTCATCTAAGGAGTTAGCAAGGCTTTTTGCACTCATACACAAAATTTTTATACTCGGTATAAGCATAGGTGAGCACGGTCGGGGAAGCTAGGGGGGGGTGGTTACCCGGGGTAAATCGAATTTTGAATTCTAGGAGGGGGGTCCCAGGGGGGTCCGGACCCCCCCTAGCTTTTTAGGGGGGCTTGACCCGGGGTGCGAAATTTTGAAATCTAGAGGGGGGTCAGGTGGGGTCCGGTGTCCGAAGCAAAACAGTTTTAAACCATAATAACTTTAATAATTGTTCTTTTTATAGGATAATACTACATTTTATTGAATAAAAAGCCATATTCATGTATAAAAAGAGTGTAAAAGCATGAATATGTGATGAAAACTCACGTTTTTGGAAGAAAATTTAGTATAAAAAAGATACCCAAAATTTTCCTGAGAGGGGAGGGGGGGGGGTCAGATTTCAAAATCTAGAGGGGGGTCAGGGGTAAAAAATTCGGAAAATTGGGGGGAGGGGGGGCCTCCTAGATTTTCTTCTAGGGGGGGCCCCCAAAATTTCGAGGCCAGGGGGGAGGTGGACCCCACCCTGCCTCCCCCCCTTTCTCACCTATGGGTATAAGCTTTAGTTTACTACAACCATGATAATTAAGTTGCACAATATCCTATTTTAAAATATTTAGGGGAGCCTTGAGAGTAATGTTGAACAAAAAGGGATTGCCGTCAGCAGAATATCGAAGTGAAACCTTTTTGTTCTGTTCTCTAAGCTCCCGAAGTTTGCCAATCAACTCCTTTTGACTGAATTGCTGTTCCTCATTCAGTGACGGCCTTACATAAACTTAATCAAATTTAGTGACCCCCCTTAGTTGTCCTCCTGAACGTACAGCTCTATTTCTGATATATTTGTTAAAGTCTGATTTTTAGGAGCCTGGGCCGGTCACCAGCTCTTCCAATATGAAAAAACTCAACTGGAGTGACCTCTCCCAAATTGTCACTATCCAGAGTCTTTAATAACTCGGTCACATTCTCTTTTTCCCCTTCATAGGAATCACTCTCCGGTAGGCCAGATACAACCAGCATTGTCTCATGTTCTCTTTGCACCTCCATGCGCTTAAAATAACTGTCAATCATCAGCAGTAGACAATTCAGCACCTTTTTACAGATGGAAGCCACTAACTCAGTATTGACACCTGGAGCTCGTTCTTCCTCCATCCTGGCGAACCTTTTTTCTAAATCCGTCAACTTCCGCTGGAGGTCCGCATTCTCAGCAATTGATGGCAATTTGATTATTCTTTGTTTCTCTCGGCATGTTGCAGTGGGTAGTAACGTAGTCGGTAAACACCTTATTATTTTCCTAAGCCCAAGCCAAACTTTAACGTAGTGGGTAAAAACCATTATAAACACATTCATATTAAAATATGCCAGCCAAGCCAACCCCAAATTAGTCAATGATTTTCTAGGTCTGTGCCACTGTTTTCTTGTTAAATTATAATCTTTTGGCAAAATTTTACGCATTTAGAAATTGAGCATTGAAAAAAGAAAAAAATGTTTTTTTTTGGATTTTTAGCGTATAAAACAAAAATTTGACTTCTATTTCATCCATAAAATATATACATGGCAGACCTGTGCACGGTCTGGAAATGCCCCCGTTTTATTGGAGGATTTGCCCCCGTTTTATTGCCCCCCCCCGCCAAAAAATGAAAAAGAACCCTAAAATTATGACGCCATTTTTGACCTATGATGACGCCATCATTGCGAATTTTTTGCAGTTTTTAGCCTATTTCAATGTATTTTAAGACATTTTAGACCTATTTTTACCCTATTTTCGCTTTTTTTGTCCCTTTTTTCCCTTTTCCCTTCTTTTTTCTCTTTTTTTCTTTCCCCCTGCTTGCCCCCCGTTTTATTGCCCCCCCCCGTTTCAATAAAGTTGCCCCCCTTGCTTCCCCATTTTGGAATTGCCCCCCCCCGTTTTAACCTGGGGGGCAGTGCACAGGTCTGTACATTGTAATGGTACCATATATATTTTTGGCTGACATACTAAAAAACTATTATATTAGTCCCATTTGTTGACATGGTTAAAATTTTTATGTTATTGGCGCCTAGATTTCTGCGCTGGCGCCTAAAATATGGAGGCTAGGCGCCAGCTGCCGCCTAGACGCCTGCAAAAAAACCCAGAGGGGGCAATAAAATGGACAGGAGAGCAATAAAAGGTGGGGGCAAAACTCCAAACTATTCATAGGTTGGAATCAATGTTGTACTATTGGTTTGTGGTTTACTTTACAGTTCACATGTATTAGGTGTATTTTTGAAAAATTATCATAATAACGAGTTGCTAAAAAATTATATCAATTAGAAATTTTTAAGAATATGGATCTTGATGATGGTTCTGTTTCTTATCAAATGGATCAAGTGGTATGGGTGACAAAAGATGAAGAAGATTTCTATTATTTGGGGGTCATTGTTGACCCAAACAAACCAGATATTTCTGAAAGACTTTCCGCTCAGGGTTTGCAAATTGATAAAGATAAAAAGGAAAAGTCAGAATTCTTCTACGTTTTATGGCTCGGAAATGGAGAATTACTTGAGGTAGGAAACTAATTATATTCATACTTACTAGTGATGTTTCTTGGAGCTTTGAGCTCTAAAGCGGAGCTCCGCTTTTAGGAGCCCTGGAGCAACCCTTGGAGCTTTGAAGCTCCACCCTATTTTAGTATTGATTTATAAATAGTTTAAAAGTGATGACAAAGATTATTTTGTTTTGTTTTTTTTTTAAACTTATTTAAAACGCTATAAATGATCTTAAAAGTGCAAAAACAGTAATTTTAAATGTATTTCAAGCTTTAATAAGTCTAAAATCGCTCATTTAAGTGGCAGAACTTCAAAGCTTCAGAGTTTCCTCCACTTTAAATGGCCAGAGCTCCGGAGCATGATATTGGAGGGTAAGAACATTACGAATACATACATTGTAGACATACATCATTAGACCTGTGCACGGTCTGGAATTCCCCCCAGAATATTGGTGACTGTGCCGCCCCCCCCCATTTCCCCCTTTAGTGTACTTTTTCATTTTTTGGCGGGGGGTGGGGCAAATCCTCCAATAAAGCAGGGGGGCATTTCCAGACCATGCACAGGTCTGACAAACAATTTTCACCATCCACCAGGGACATACCCAGGGGTGGGGGCCGGGGGGGCGGCCCCCTCAAAACGGTCAAACAGGGGGAAAATAAGGATAGTGGTTGGGCGGGTGGGGGCGGCCGCCCCCCTTCCGAAATGGTCGCCAGATAGTAAAATTTGGGGGTTTTCAGAGGCTAAAAATTCAAAATTTTCTAGCGCCTCGCTAATTGCTCGGCGCCACACTATAAAATAATTTTAGTACCTTAATTGACCCCCAAAAACCAAAAAATTTTTCCACTTCGCTTCACTCAGGGGTCACTTTCAATAGTATACATACATATATCTCGCTATTTATCTTACCTAATGCTAATAATAGGTGAGAAAGGGGGGGCAGGGTGAGGTCCACCCCCCTAGCCTCAAAATGTTGCGACCCCCCTCCCCTAGGCGAAAATCTAGAGGGCCCCCCTCTCCCCAAATTTCCAAATTTTTTACCCCCGACCCCCTCTAGATTTTGAAATCTGACCCCTCCCCTTCCCCCCTCAGGAAAATTTTAGGTACCTTTTTTATACTAAATTTTCTTCCAAAAATGTGAATTTTCATCACATATTCATGCTTTTACACGCTTTTCATACATGAATATGGCTTTTTATTCAATAAAATGTAGTATTATTCTATAAAAAGAACAATTATTAAAGTTATTATGGTTTAAAACTGTTTTGCTTTAGACACCGGGCCCCACCTGACCCCCCTCTAGATTTCAAAATTTTGCACCCCGGGTCGACCCCACCTAAAAAGCTAGGAGGGGTCGGGACCCCCCTCCTAGAATTCAAAATTCAATTTAACCCGGGTAACCACCCCCTAGCTTTCCCAACCGTTCTCACCTGCTATGATGCTAATGTTATTTCAAAGTTAGTACAATATTTTTTATAGGTAATAAGTACTACACAGAAAGCAAAACAAACAATCATATTGGTTGATTTATGTACCTCCCCCTCCTAAATTTTCCAGCCGCCAACAGCATTGGCTCGGATTTTTTTCATATAGGTAGTTAGGTACCCTGAATAACATGGAGTCAAGATGCTGCTCATGTGCCTTGGTTTACAATGTGGGTGGTGTGGCGAAGGGGTCTGAAAGGTCTTTTAATTCTTTTTTTGTGAAATCCACTTTCTGCCAATGTGTGCTAATGTAATTTTTAACTAAGAAAACATGTTTTTATCGCTAAAAACATTAGATAATAGGTTATTAGGCTAAAAACAGTGTATTATACAGCTTTATCCATGTATGTTTATCCCTGCTTTTTTAACGTTTTCAAAAATTAAGGGGGAGGTTCCGCCTTCTTCCCCCCAAAATTTCAGGGGGGGCTCCGCCCCCCTCCAAAATGTTTTTTTGTACTACAATCCGCCCCCTCCAAAATGAAATTCTGGGTACGTCCTTGCAATCCACAACTCACAAAACATACCGCAAAATTACACGCGCAATCAAACAACTAAAATACACCCATCACACTAACAGTACAGCAAAAATCACAGCAATACAACACAGCAAAACAAACAATTCAGTTGTGCCTGACAACACAAACATACACCAGCTTAAACATTTTGGTAACAAAGCACTACAATACCTCACACAACTCTACCCTAACATTATAAACACAAACACAATACCACACAGTTGGAAACTCTCCAACTACATTCCAATTCCAAAACCAAACAAAAATATCAACAACAGCCAATCATTCAGGCCCATCTCACTCATTTCCGCACTTGCAAAAACTTGCAAAAAAAATCATACTCTCCATACATCACAAGCAACATACCAAATACAACATACCGACAGGGCTTCAAAAAACAACACTCCACATACACAGCATTACAAACACTTTACACTCTTATAGCAGCAGGTTTCAACAAACCAAAACCACCACATCGCACAGTTGTTGTAGCACTGGACATGTCCAAAGCTTTCGACACTGTCAATCACCACACACTCATACACAAACTTGCTGAAACACAAGTACCAACAACAATCACAAAATTCATAAACAACTACATCAAATGCCGCAAAGCATACACCACATACAAGAATCACAAATCAAAACAAAAACTCATAAAAACAGGAGTCCCACAAGGCTCCTGTCTATCACCCACACTATTCAACATCTACACCGCAGACATTCCAGCACCACCACCAAACATACACATCATAACATATGCAGACGACATCACAATATATGCATCACACCCAAACCACCACATAGCATGACAACAAATACAACCATACTTAACATGCAATAAAACATAGACAGACAACCACCAACTCACACTAAATGCAAGCAAAACAACATCCACACTATTCACACCAGACCCTGCAGAGTACAACAAACAACTATCACTACAATTAAACAACACAACACTCATCACAACCAAAAACCCAAAAATCTTGGGGCTCACATTCGACCCCAAGCTTACATTCAACACACACATCGCAAACACACACAGCAAAGCACGCAAAACACTCAAAATCATAAATGCACTCACAGCAACATTGTGGGGTAAACCAAAAGAAACACTCACAAACGCATACAAGGTAATCACTCAACCTATAATTGAGTATGCCAGCACAGTCTGGGGCCCCACAACATCAAACACACTAATAAACAAACTGCAAACAATACAAAACACTGCTCTCAGGGTCGCAACAGGGCACACCACAGACACAAACACATACATCATACACACATAGGCTAAAGTCCTCTGAATAGCAACACACATTCAACCCCACGCAAAACAAGCAAAATTGGCAGCCATGTACACAAACAATCCACTCAGCTACTTAACACAACAACCTGCACCCAATAGGCTCAAAAAACAAACAATATTTCACAACAACAACTACACAACAAACATTCCAACAGACATACACAACAAAACTTACAAAGCACTAAAACAACAAATCCACACAAACACAGTCACAAACCACATAAACAACACTCCAATAAACCCAATACTTCAAACAAAAGCACCAGCAATAAGCAACAAAGAAGAAAATCTTCCTCGCGGGGTCAGGAGAACCCTTGCCCAACTCAGGGCAGAGAAATCTCCTTTCCTCTACTCCTACCTAGTTAACATCTCTTTCTTGTATTCTTATATTCTTGCCTTATCATTATATATGAGTGCTAAATTAGTAACTAAAAATTTAAAAACACAAAAACGTCTGAAAACATGCCTGGGTTATCTTTTACACACAGCTTTATACGATAAGCTTGCAAAAGAGCACCGGAAGCTTCGTCTACATGATATGCAGCCACCTCGGAGCTAAAAAAAAACAATCCATATTCAACAAATCGATCAAATATTTTTTATCTGTTTTGTCAAAAAAAAAATCCATATTCAACAAAATCAAATTCAATATTTTTTATCTGTGTCTTGGCAAAAAACTCAAATATATAATATAAAAAAAAAGTATAATTTTTTTTACCATATATGGTCATTGGTGGGAAGGGGGGGGGGTTTATCTGTCCCCCAAAAATTCTGATTACTGCCGACATCCTCTCTAAAATTTTTGGGCATTTCGGACACCCCCTTTTTAAATTTGGGTGGGGGGTCTCAGTAAAACTAAAAACGCTAATTTAGGGTATTTGAGGTATACCCCAAAAAAATTTTTTAGGACACCCCCCTAAAATTCAGGGGGTGGGTCATTGTGCGAGGTAGGGATGGCATTACCTTTCATTTTTGGTCGGGGTGGGAATTTTTTAGGAGGGAGGGGGTGGGGGGGGGGGGGGAAAAAGGGGAGAAAAACCATAGGTGTTTTTTGGGGGGAACAGAGGGGTGCAGACCCCCCCTAGAAGAGGCAGGCCCAAAATTTTGAAAAACCCCCCCCCCCCCCTAGAAAAAATCAGAGGGGCCCCCCCTCCCCCCAAAGTTTGAGAGCGGTCCGGCCTGACCCCCCTAGCGAGGCTGACCCCCTCCCCCCACTCCCGACCAATTTGTAAGTATATTTTTTATTTACTGTCAAAAACACGTTAACTTTTTAGGCCTAAATAAGCTGTTTTAGTACATAAAATTAAATATTAGACCTAAAAACACTTAAATTATTGAGTTAAAAAATTATTTTGTTAAAAAATTGGACCCATGACCACCTCCCCCTAAATTTGAAATCTCGCACCCGAGGTCGACCCCCCCCAAAAAAAAATTTGGCCTTCCTTCCACCCGGGAGTGGACCCGACCCGACCCCCTAGCGGACCCGACCAAAAACGCCTTTGATCATGCAACTCTTCTGTTACTGAACCCAATAAACTGAAATTTAAATATAAAATGGATTTACGCCAGATTACGTATTTTTACACCTTTTTTTACGTAAGCATCTTTTTGTATTGAATAAAAAAGCATAGACTCATCATATACATGAGCATGGACCGGCAAGCTAGGGGGCGGGGGGGGGTTATCCCGGGTAAATGGCCCTTTGAAAACTCAAGAGGTTCAGGCAGGGCAGTTGCGTGCCCAGTATTTCATTTCGGGGGGAAGGCTAACCCTAAAGGGGAGGTCTGGGGTGGCAGCCCCTGGCTGTGTTTCATATGGTCTAGTTTGGCCCCCTCGCTTTAAGGAAAGCCCTGGCACAGGCCCTGGGGCGGAATCATACATGGGCACGAGGGGGGGGGGGGGTTGGGGGGGGGTTAACCCCCCCCCCGAATTCTGAGAAGGGGGTTTAACCCACCCACCCACTCAGAAGTGGGGGGGGGAGAAAAGGTTAACCCCCCAATTTTGGAAAATTGAAGAAAAAAAATGTCTTTAAAATGACTTCTAACTGCCTCCAAATTTAGTTTTGAGGTCAAAATGAATGTTTTAAGCAATAAAAAACTGAAAAATGCAATAAAAAGGGCTTTTTGACCTAAAATTAGCGTTTTTTTTACCTATTTTTTCCTTCAAATTCGAAAAACGATATGGGTAAAATGCACTCCAGAAAAAAAAACCATATGGGTATTTTGCGTTTCTCGGATTTTAACCCACCCTGATTTGGGGTTTAACCCCCCCCCCACTCCGGACTAACTTGCCCATGTATGCCTGGGTCCGGTATACCCTCTTGGAGGCTACTCACCTATGACTATGACCTTTTAAGTAAGAAGCAAAGGAAGCAGAAGCCAAAATATTTTTAAGAAAACTTAAAATGTATTTTTGGCACAAAACGCCGCAACTATACTGGAGCACATCTATCACAAAATACACTCGAAAACTTTTTAAAATTATCTTGGCTGTCTATTTGAATCTAAGGAATTAAAGTTGTTGGTATTTTCTGATAGTCGACAACCCATTCTGCCAAAGTGGCGACAATTTAAATTGGTCGGATTTTAAAAGGAGCAGGGCACTTTTACAAGAATTTCCCTTCTTTTCGCCACCGATAGTTTTTTTGGTGCGTGTCCATGTACGGAGCCCAAACACCCAGAACCTGCTAAAAAGTAAATGATAATATATAAAATGTTCCATGAGCATGAAACTATGGTAAATTACGTGTATTGTTTACTGCGTGGCGTGATGTGTGTATGGTGCAGTGGCAGATAGATCTTACGTCTTGCACACTGAAGGTTCCTGGATCAAGACCTGGCTAAGAAACTCTGTATCGTGAATATATTGTTTGTTAATATTGTTATATGTAGTATTTGGTTGGGAAATTAGTGCTGAGTAACATTTAGCCTCTGCATGTCCTGTTGTATGCGAAATAAAAAAAAATTATTACCTAAGGGCGCATTCAGAAAGTAGATGAGAGGAAAGAGCCGCCCCTTGAAATGCGAGGATGTCGAATTTTTTTTTGCATGATGAACTCTTACATTAGAAAAAAAGTATAATAATAAACTGCAATAATTTGCAGTACTCATTAGACCTGGAATGGAATAAAAAATAACTCTGCCGTACCTAAAAAAACTATAATAAACTGTTCAGGCACATAATTGACAGTGTTATATATCACGAAACCTAATCTTATTCCGTCCTAGTAAGTAACACGACAAGGACCATAAAATTTCACTGTCAATGTGGTTATTGGATACTAATCTTATATTCATAACATAACAACCTAACTTTTTTTATTATCATTTTACTCTTATTATTAATTCAAATCATTTTTTTTTAAAAGCAAAAGCAAACAAGAATATAAAAATTGTTACGCTTGGATGAAATTTTGGAGACGGGCAAGTAAGCAAGGCCTGCTCTTCCGTTGGATAAAACAAGAGAAAATCCACCGATCTAACGGTTGAATAAGCGGCATCTTTGACTACATAAGCCCCGGACTTTTGGTCTCCAGCACATACCGACGTATTCAGCTAAAAAATAAAAAAGTGCAAAATTAATAAAATTAACAAATTTTCGCTCAGAACCCCGGAGCCAGCTGCCACTTAGCTTTCAAATTGTACGCGCCAGTGTAAAAATTCAAACGCGAAAAGCAGGATATTTTTGATTTCGACAATTGAATCTGATGCTGACATAGTTAACTACAAAATTTGTAAAAAGATTGTCGAAGGATTGTAATTAAACAAGAAAACATCCACACAAACCAGGAATCCGAAACCAACTTTAGGTTGAAATGATTCGGTTAATTTTGGGTTGACAAATTTTAGTTCTTTTATTTTTTTTATTTTTTAAGGTTGCTTAAAGTTAAAGGTTAGTTGCTTTAGGTTGCAAATAAAACTTTTTGTTTTATTTTCGTCGTCACTATGGCAAAATGAATCACAGTTCGTATGAAATATATGTGACTGTGACTCATTTTAACACTGAATCAGGACCCTAATAACTACAGAATCAGTCATAGTCACGCCCACGTGTATTTTATAATAACAGTAGCTCCTATTGCCGTAGTAACGACGAAATAAAACAAAAGTTTTGATTGCAAACCTAAAGCAACTAACCTTTAACTTTAAGCAACCTTAAAAATAAAAAAAATAAAAGAACTAAAATTTGTCAACCCAAAATTAACCGAATCATTTCAACCTAAAGTTGGTTTCGGATTCCCTGGTTTGTGTGGATGTTTTCTTGTTTAATTACAATCCTTCTACAATCTTTTTACAAATTTTGTAGTTAGCTTATGTCAGCATCAGATTCAATTGTGTCGAGATCAAAAATATCCTGCTTTTCGCGTTTGAATTTTTACACTGGCGCGTACAATTGAAAGCTAAGTGGCAGCTGGCTCCGGGGTTCTGAGCGAAAAATTTGTTAATTTATTAATTTTGCACTTTTTTATTTTTTAGCTGAATACGTCAGTTTGCTGGAGAGCGAAAGTCCGGGGCTTATGTAGTAAATGCCGCTTATTCAGCCGTTGTATCGTGATTTTCTCTCTTGTTTATCCAACGGAAGAGCAGCCTTGCTTACTTGCCCGTCTCCAAAATTTCATCCAAGCGTAACAATTTTTATATTCTTGTTTGCTTTTGCTTTTTAAAAAAAATGATTTGAAATAGAGATAAGAGTAAAATGATAATAAAAAAAGTGTAGGTTGTTATGTTATGAATATAAGATTAGATCCAATAACCACATTGACAGTGAAATTTTATGGTCCTTGTCGTGTTACTTACTAGGACGGAATAAGATTAGGTTTCGTGATATATAACACTGTCAATTATGTGCCTGAACAGTTTATTAGTATTCTTTTTTGAGGTACGGCAGAGTTATTTTCATTCCATTCCAGGTCTAATGAGTACTGCAAGGTTATTGCAGTTTATTATTATACTTTTTTTCTAATGTAAGAGTTCATCATGCAAAAAAATTCGACATCCTCGCATTTCAAGGGGCGGCCTTTCCCTCTCATCTATTTCTGAATGCGCCGGTAATCATTTTTTTTTATTTCGCATACAACAGAGACATGCAAGGCTAATGTTACTCAGCACTAATTTCCCAACCAAATACTACATATAACAATATTAACAAACAATATATTCACGATACAGAGTTTCTTAGCCAGGTCTTGATCCAGGAACCTTCAGTGTGCAAGACGTGGGGTCTATCTGCCACTGCACCATACACACATCACGCCACGCAGTAAACAATACACGTAATTTACCATAGTTTCATGTCTACTTAACATTTTATATATTATCATTTACTTTTTAGCAGGTTCTGGGTGTTTGGGCTCCGTACATGGACGACGCATGTTGCACTGCTGTGAATCACAAATATCGATTGATTTCGTTCGGCTGCATGAAGTAAGTGTGAAATTCTTTTAAAACCCTTCAACCTCCTAAGTCTAGGTCAACAGGGCCCGAAGGCTCTCCAAATAACCCACCCAAAACCCCCACCCCTTTCCCCTCAACACCCTTACCCAAAAATCCGCAAAACGAAAAAAAAAAAGACGCAAAACAAGGGGAAGAAAAAAACATCCACAAAACACAAAACACACACAAAGAAAAAAAACCGAAGCAACAACAACGAAAAAGGCAGACGAAAAAAAAGAAAAAAACGCCCAAAGAGCAGAAGAAACAAAACACAAAACAAAAAAAAGACGGCAAGAACAAGAACATAAAAAAAACCAAAGAAACAGAACACAAAAACAAAATCACACAAAAACAAAAAAAAAAAAAAACCAACGAAAAATCATAAAACAATTTCCGAATTTTAAAATCATTATTCGAAGATAATAGTGATTCCATAAATCCTCTTTTTTTTTATTTTTACAACTTTTTTATAACTCCGAAAACCAAAAATCCCAACAAACAATAAACACAAACAAATAAAAGAAACAAAAAACATCCAAAACCCGCGGACCCCCCAAACAAAAAAAACGAACTCCGAGAAACAGACAAGAATCCACAACGAGAACAGAAAAACACGAAGATAGCGAAAAAACACAAGAACGAATCCCACTACAAAATTCAGCAAAAAACCAAAAACAATTCCCCAGCCACCCAAGCAACCTAGACCCAAGCAACCCCCAACCGACACGACCCCAAAACAACATCAAAAAGAGAGCAACAAACAAATAAACAACCAAAACCATAAAACAATAAAAATAGTCCACCGAATACGAGAAAAATCATCAACCAAATAACACGAATCACAGGGAACCCCACAAACCAGAGCCCGAGCGAAGAGAGAACACACAAAACCCAACCCAACGAAAAAAACAAAAAACGAAAAAAACACGGACGCAGAATCGATGCGAAAAAAAAAGAATCCAAAGCACCCAGCCCAACGCAGCCAAAAAAAAAGATCCACAAACCCCAACAAAACCAAAAATCAAACAAAAAAAAAAAAATATATCAAAAAAAATAAAAAAAAAAAAAAAAAAAACAAAAAAAAAAACAAAAACCCAAAAACCCAAAAAAAAAAAAAACACCCAGAAAAAAAAAAAAAAAAAAGCCCTGCCCTTTTGCAAAATCCGACCAATTTAAATTGTCGCCACTTTGGCAGTAGTGGTTTATTAAAAATACCAACAACTTTGTAATTTCCTATCAAATAGACAGCCAAGATAATTTTAAGAAAAAGTTTTCGAGTGTATTTTGTGATAGATGTGCTCCAGTATAGTTGCGGCGTTTTTGTGCCAAAAAATACATTTTAAGTTTTTCTAAAAATATTTGGTCTTTGCTCTCCTTTTTGCTTTTACTTAAAAGGTCATAGTCATAGTGAGTAGCCTCCAAGAAGGGTACAACGGGACCCAGGCATACATGGGGTTAGTCCCGGAGTGGGGGGGGGGGGGTTAACCCCCAAACCCGCGCGGGTGGTTAAAATCCGAGAAACGCAAAATACCCATATGGTTTTTTTTTCTGGAGTGCATTTTACCCATATCGTTTTTCGAATTTGAAGGAAAAAATAGGTAAAAAAAACGCTAATTTTAGGTCAAAAAGCCCTTTTTATTGCATTTTTCAGTTTTTTATTGCTTAAAACATTCATTTTGACCTCAAAACTAAATTTGGAGGCAGTTAGAAGTCATTTTAAAGACATTTTTTTTCTTCAATTTTCCAAAATTGGGGGGTTAACCTTTTCTCCCCCCCCCACTTCTGAGTGGGTGGGTGGGTTAAACCCCCTTCTCAGAATTCGGGGGGTTAACTCCCCTCCCGAACCCCAACCCCCCCCATGCCCATGTATGGACCCAGGGCCTGTGCCAGGATTTTTTAAAGGAGGGGCCAAACTAGAAATATGAAAACAGTAGATAAATGCGGCGCGAAATGCCGCATTTTACGCCACGCAGCGGCACCAGGCGGACGCGAAGCGTCCGCCGGGGGGTCTGGTGGGTGTCCCCCAGCCGCTGGAGACGAAATTTTTGATTTAGAATTAAAAATAAGCGAAATTGGGGCTTAAAAATACCTATTTACATTAAATTCAAGGCAGGTAATCAGGCAGAATCCATTTTTAGCATACCCCAAGAAAGGAGGTAAGAAGAAACAGGGGTCATGGATGAAGTTACCTTCATAGGTGTTTTTGGTCGGGTCCGCTAGGGGAGGGGTCCACCCCCGGGTGGAAGGCCAAAATTTTTTAGGGGGGGGGTCCAGGGGGGTCCGGACCCCCCTGGCTTTTTAGGGGGGTCGACCCCGGGTGCGAGATTTCAAATTTAGGGGGGGGGTCAGGGGGGTCCAATTTTTTAGCAAAATTTTTTTAACTCAATAATTTAAGTGTTTTTAGGTCTAATATTGAATTTTATGTATTAAAACAGCCTATTTAGGCCTAAAAAGTGTATTTAAACACTGTTTTTAACTAAAAACCCGTGTTTTTGACAGTAAATAAAAATATACTTGTAATTTGGTGGGGAAGGGGGGGAGGGGGGTCAGCCTCGCTAGGGGGGGGTCAGGCCGGACCGCTCTCGAGCTTTGGGGGGGAGGGGGGGCCCCCCTGAATTTTTTCTAGGGGGGTCCAAAATTTTGGCTCTAGGGGGGGTGCACCCCTCTGTCCCCCCCAAAAACACCTATGGTTATCTTCCCTTTTACCTCTCCCCACCCCTGGACCCACCTCCCCCTTCTAAATTTTTACCCCGACCAACCCAGAAATGGGAGGTCATGCCCACCTGGCACAAGGCCTGACCGGACCCCTGAAATTTAGGGGGGTGTCCTAAAAAAATTTTTTGGGGTATACCTCAAATACCCTAATTTTAGCGTTTTTAGTACTGAGACCCCCCACCCAAATTTAAAGGGGGGTGTCCGAAATGCCCAAAAATTTTAGAGAGGATGTCGGCAGTAATCAGAATTTTTGGGGGATATATAAACCCCCCCCCCTGCCCACCTATGCTCATATATGGTCATAATAGTTATACTTTTTTGGTATATTATATTTTTGAGTTTTTTGCCAAGACACAGATAAAAAATATTTGATCGATTTGTTGAATATGGATTTTTTTTTTGACAAAACACAGATAAAAAATATTTGATCGATTTGTTGAATATGGATTGTTTTTTTTTAGCTCCGAGGTGGCTGCATATCATGTAGACGAAGCTTCCGGTGCTCTTTTGCAAGCTTATCGTATAAAGCTGTGTGTAAAAGATAACCCAGGCATGTTTTCAGACGTTTTTGTGTTTTTAAATTTTTAGTTACTAATTTAGCACTCATATATAATGGTAAGGCAAGAATATAAGAATACAAGAAAGAGAATGTCCAACGATACACTAAATTTTTGACCAAAATTTTGCTAGAAAAGTCGCACATGCGTCAGTTTGTGCAACTTTTCCAGCAAACATCTGCCATTTTGTGCTAGTTTTCTCGCGTTGCGATTTTTAACACAGTGTTAGTTTTCTTGCAGTGGGGACTGCGACTTTTTTTTACACTCAATACTGTTTTCTTCGCAATGCAAGTCTGACTACACAACAAAAATAATAAAAACAAAGCGGAGCGAAAATTTTGTGTTGAGTAAAGGTCGTTTTTTTTTACGTTAAGATTTTGACTTTTTATTTATAATGTAATAAAGTAACTTTCCAACGTTTTAAAGTAAACTAAATAAAACAAGTTTCGAAGTGTTTTACTTTATTGAAAATAGCTACCAGCGTCTGTATTTTTTAATTGTTGTGCGGCCAGATTCGCAGTGCTAAAATATTCGCAGTGAGAAAAAGCTGCATTGAGTGCAAAAGAAGTCGCAGTTTCGATTGCAAGGAAATTAACTAACTAACTAACCGTGTTAAAAATCGCAGCGCGGGAAAACAAGCATAAAATGGCGGATTTTTGCTAGAAAAGTCGCACAAACTGGCGCATGTGCGACTTTTCTAGCAAATGTTGGTCAAAAATTTAGTGTGCAGTCGGATATTCTCTTGTGTAATATATTTTTTATAATGGATAACAATAAAAAGATATCTAACTGGTTGTATAACTATATTTTGCGGAATCAAGAATATTAAGTTAAGCTCAAAAAATCATAGCGGTTCAAATCACGTGTTAAGTGTACTTTTGCGAAGTTGAATAATTACGTTTTCAAAAATCGGGAAATAATATTATACAGCATTATGTATTTTGCATCTTTTAATCGTGTTTTCATTCACTTGTTTATTCACTTGTTCTTAAACATCGTAAACCATTGCTTAAAAAAACCCAAATAACCAACCAGCTTAAGCTTTAAAATTGCTTTAATTACGAAAAGTATCATAATTTTCTAAACAATGACAATGAAATTGCAAACGTGTAGTTACTGCATGTGTCGTTCTCAAATATTCTTTTATTTTCCGCTTAAATTTCTGTCCAGGTTACAAGTTGCAAAAACGACGGTTGCAGGTAACAAAACGCTTTTTTTATTGAAACATAGACCCTGTTGGAATATCTCCAAACGGCTGTATGTAATTAATCCAAAATATAGGACTTACTCTAAAAGGGCAATATCTCAAAATTATTTTTAGTTTATAAAAATGCTTTTATTCTTTCATTTCTAGAAGCCATTGCCAACTTAAAGGCTGTGAAGAGTGTGCAATGGTCCCCGTACGGTAGCGTATTGGCTGTGTGTTGGGTGGACAGCCCAGTGACGGCTCTGTACAGCGTGTTCGGGGCGCAACTCTCTTGTTCCGCGTCTACGGACGATTCGGACACGTAAGATTTATTTAATGGTTATTATGACAAGAAAAAGTCCCAATTACTATAAAATCAAAGTAACTCTGACTCAAAATGTTCATAATGGGTATGTATTAAAAGATAAAAGAGTCACAGTTACGAGTGTTTTAGGACAATTCTGACTTGTTGTGTCATAATAAAAACAAATTGTTTTTTTTTCTTAATAAAAAGACAAATGAAATAAAAAAGTATAGGTTTTTTTTTTCTATTTGACATTTAGTGGGAACCGGAAGAAAAGAACATGAGCTATATTTATATACCTTTGGTGCAAAAATTTCTAACGATTGGTGGGTGAAAAATTTCTAACGATCGTCATGCTATTGTCACGATTCTACAACGTTTCGGCTTAATTAATAATTGCATTGTATTCAGAGCCCAAGTTAAAAACCACAAGAAAATTCTCCTGCAGTATCACAGACCTGTGCACGGTTTGAAAATACCCCCCGCTTTATTGGAGGATTTGCCCCCCCCCCTCCCCCGTTTTATTGCTCCCCTCCCGCGGAAAAATAATAAAGTACCCAAAAATTATAACGCCATTTTTTACGTATTATGACGCCATCATTGCAAAATTTTTGCAGTTTTTAGCCTATTTCAATGCATTTTAAGCCATTTTAGACCTATTTTTACCTTATTTTTGCTTTTTTGTCCCTTTTTTCCTTTTTCCTTTCTTTTTTTTCTCTTTTTTTTTTCCTTTTTATCTCCTTTTTTTTCCCCCCTGCTTGCGCCCCCGTTTTATTGCCCCCCCCCGTTTCAAAAAAGTTGCCCCCCGTGCCCCCCTGTTTTGGAATCGCCCCCCCCCCCAATATAACCTCAGGGGGGCAGTGCACAGGTCTGGTATTATAATATTAGAACAAGCGCTGACAGGTGCAATTATATTGACTTTAGACCTTCAACTTGATTCAAGCAAATTTTATCATAGAAAGAAACCGTGGTGTTTTTATTTATAACTAATGTATTAATTTTACATTTTGTTAGATTATTATTTGTGTAAATTTTTGTGTTTTTTTATGTAACAAAAGTTTTATTTGTTATCACAATGTGTAATTATTTAGGAACTGTGATAAACTTTTGCCTTCGGTATCTAGTATAGACTGGTCCACAGAAGCGTATCATTTATGGTTAGGAGGTCCCAGTGGTTTAAGTGTGCAGCCTTTTATTCGTTCAGTCGGGCTTAACAATCCTGTCATGGTAAATTTTATTTAACTTGCGTTAGTCTTATTATAGCCCGGTTGCACCATAAAATACTAAATCGGAAGCTTAGTTAGCTATTTAGTAGTGACCAGCTACTTTGCTCACTACCTCAAAAAATCGGGTTTCACCATAAAATACTTAACAAAGTAGCTCCAGTACTTAACTAAGTATTTTGATGTCTTTGTTGCAGACGCTGCTGGTTTAGATTAAATTGACAGGAATTTTATCAGATACTTCAGGGAATAGGGAACCAATTGGTCTGATAATGACGAATGTCTTCTGATACAGTAGTACAAAAATAATTACAATGCAGTTAGTTCTCCCTTCTATTGAAAATCAAATAACGATGAAAACATAAGAAAGGGCTTAAACAACAACAAAAGGGTTTGAAAATCTTTGAAAAATTCTTTTAATAAAACGGCTCCTTCTGCTATTCTACATAATTTATACAAATTATAAAATAATAAACCTTAATAATAACAATAAAATAATTTTAGTAATTGTCTCCTATAGTGACGTTCCTGTCCTCCAATATCATGCTCCAGAGCTCCAGTCACTTAAAACGGAAGCTCCGTCTTTTAAATGAGAGATTGAACTCTTATTTAACCCATTTGCGTGATGGCCTTTTCCCCATTACAACCGTGAAACCTTTGTATGACAAAGGTAAAACGTAAATTAACGCACACGACGGCCTCTGGCACTGAAGCCTCACAGACGCCAGAGGAGACCACATTGCAAACATCATAAACAACTCTAATATGGCACCGCTAAACAAAAACACCCCAACACGCATTCCATCCAATGGAAACCCATCTTCAGATATCTCCTTAATCTCAGACTTACTCCTCACCTCAACAAACTGGTATACTCAAACGACGCTAAGCTCAGACCACTTCCCGCCCGATAACCGTTAGCATTCAAACTACTTCAACAATAGCTCCAATCCAACATCTAGGAAAACTTTTAAAAATGTCAATAAAGCCAACTGGACTAGTTATACAAATGAAATAGAAACTAAATTATTTAAAAAACCTAGAGGGGGGTCAGGTGGGGTTCAATTTCCAAAACAAAATACTTTTAAACCATTAAATAATTAATAATAGTTTTTTATAAGATAATACTACATTTTAATGAATAAAAAGCGATATTTTAGTATCAAAAGGGTGTAAAAACATGAATTTGTGTCAAAAGTTCACGTTTTTAAAAGAAAATTTAGTATAAAAAAGTACTTAAAATTTTCTTGAGAGGGGGAAGGGGGGGTCAAATTTTAGGGGGGGGGGGTGTCTGGAAAGACCCGAAATTTTGAGGGGGGGTGTACCCAATATTTCCGCGCTGCCTTAAAATGGGGCTAAAACGCGTAAAAAACGTAAAACAAGCTTATAAATGCTTTAAAACTGTGTAAAATTAAAATAAGACCTTATTGCAACTTATAAATTTTATTTTTTAAATTTTTTAATAATAATGTGTTTATATATCCTTAGAATTAGATTAGAAATCATATTTCTTTTAATAATTACGTAATAATAGAATAGTAATTATATTCTCTTTATTATAAAGTGACGTATCACAAACTTTTTAATCCATAATCTTATATTTAATTAAAAATTATATACATACATGGGCGTTGCCAGGGAGGTCTAGACCCCCTTTCGGGTCGGCAAAGGGAAAATTTTGGAGTTCGACCCCCCTTTTGGGTTGCCAAGGATAAAAACTTGGGGGGTCTAGAACAGTGGCGTGCCCAGAATTCCAGTTGGGGGGGGCAGTCTTTGGGGGGTAAATACTAACCCTGAAGGGGGGTCTGAGGGGGCGGGAGCCCCCAGTAATGGTAGGTCTGGGGGGCGATAGCCCCCCAGCGGGGTCAAGGGGCAGAGCCCCTTGTCAGGGGGGTACGGGGGGCATTCTGCCCCCCGGAGGAAAAAGTTTTAATTTAAGGCACTAAAATACACCAGGAATTTTAATTCCAGATGATTTTTATTACAAAATTAAGGTTTTTTTTATCCCTTTACATTTAAAACAGGTGTTTAAAACGTTAATAAAAGGTTAATAATGTTTAATTAATGTTTGTTGAATAATAGGAGAAAAAAAATGAAGCATATGACATAAGCAAGGTAATAAACACTACTCGCGAAGCGCGAAAAATTTTTATTAGTCCTTTTATAACGCTTAAAACTTTTTTTTCTCCGGTAGGCGAATTTGGTGGGGTGTCCTCGGGTATCCCAAATTTAAGGGGGGGGGGGGTGTGGGCAAAATCCAAAATTTTGGGGTGATATAACCCCCTGCCCCACTATGGGTGGACCCCACCCTACCCCATCCCTTGTTCATCTATGTCTCCTATGCTGACCATACCACAAAGTTTATTCCACTGGAAACAAGATTACAGAAATGGAACGCGATCATAGGTCACCGACCTTTGACGGCTAAGGGGGGTCCACACACTGGGGTGTTTCGGTTTTTGACCTCTAGGGGGGGGGTGCTACCAAATTTTTCAAAAAAAAGCGTAGAAAACATCATCGTAATTATGCAGGTACCTTTTTTTGTTGTATTATTTGCTTCAGGGTTAAAATAATTGTCAGTTTTCTTCTATTTTCTAGTTAAATAAAACGATTGGTAATTATTTATAATCAATATTTATATGGTTAGTCAGTGGTAAATGAAGCTTTAGCTGTACACTGAGTGCGGTGCCGTCATTTTACCTTAAAATAAAAAAAACTAAGAAAATATAAACTGTTAGGGGGGGTGTAGCCAGGTTGGAGATGAAGTGGTAGGGGGGTTAGCCAGTTCCAAATCCCTTTGGTAGGGATGGTTGCCAGGTCTGGATATAGTTGACAATGGGGGGAGGGGTCGAAAATGGGCCTTAGGGGGGTCGGGTTCAAGGGGTCAAAGGGGGGGGGGGGGCGCCCAACAATGGACTTTAGGGGGAATAAGTCTGAGGCCGTAGGGGAAGTGCCCCCCTGGACAAACCCCCCCCCCCCCCCATCGGTGACCTATGAACGCGATTTCACCAACTACCTCAACATTCTAAATCAATATCTGGACAAAAACTACCTCAAACCAGGGACGTAGCCAGAGTTTCATTTTGGGGGGGCGGATTGTAGTACAAAAAAAATTCGGGGTCCCCCCCTCCCCAAAATTTTTTTTGGGGGGGGGGCGGAGCCCCCCCTTAATTTTTGAAAACGTTAAAAAAGCAAGGATAAACGTAGATAAACTGTATAATACACTGTTTTCTGCCTAATATCGTATTATCTAATGATTTTAGCGTTAAAAACATGTTTCTTAGTTGAAAATTACATAAGTACACATTGGCAGAGCCTGGATTTTACAAAAAGGAATTTAGAGATGTTAGTTTTAGACCCCTTGGCTAAACCCACATTGTAAACCAAAGCACATGAGTAGCATCTCGGCTCCATGTTTGCTCCAGTTTGCTCTAGGGTACATACCTATATGAAAAAAATCCGAGCCTATGCTATAGGCGGCAGGAAAATTTAGGAGGGGGGAGGTACATAAATCAACCAATATGATTGTTTGTTTTGCTTTCTGTGTAGGACTTATTACTTATAAAAATTATTGTACTAACTTTGAAATAACATTAGCATCAGGCAACATAAATAACGAGATATATATGTATGTATACTATAGAAAGTGACCGCTGAGCGAAGCAAAGCGGAACAATTTTTATTTTTGGGGGTCCATTGGGGTACTGAAATTATTTTAAAGTTTGGCGCAGAGCGATTAGCGAGGCGCTATAAAATTTTGAATTTTTAGCCTCTGAAAAGCGCCAAATTTTACTATCTGGCGACCATTTCGGGGGAACGGCCGCCCTGCCCCCCCCCCGCCCAACCACTATTCTTATTTTTGCTCCTGTCGAACCGTTTCGAGAGGGCGGCCGCCCCCCTCTGGCTACGTCCCAGCCTCGAAACTATCAACAGAAAAGTCAACAGTCACAATCTTCTCCTTTTCATCACAAGAATTTAACTACCACCCTAAGGTAATCATAAACAACAATCTTTTGCCGCTAAACAAAACCCACAAAATCCTGGGTGTTACTTTTGATCCAAATTTAGCATTCAGTAACCATGCCACCAACATCAACAACAAAGCATCCAGGCGCAATAACATTCTGAAAGCATAGGTGGGCAGGGGGGGTGGGGGGGGTTATACCCCCCCCCCCAAAATTTCGGATTTTGCTGACAGGGGCCCCCCCCCCCTAAATTTGGGGTACCCGGGGAAACCCCCCCCCAAATTCGCCCCCTGGAGAAAAATTTTTAAGTGTTATAAAACGACTAAAAAAAATTTTCCACGCTTCGCGCGGAGAGTTAATGTTTAATTGATAAATTTATCTTAGTTTTTCGACTACAAATCGATTATCCCGTTCAGTAGTTGAGGTATACAGTTTAATAAAACTACTATAAACACTATTATCTTTTAATTAACGTTTTAAACGCATGTTTTAAATGTGTAGGTATAAGATTCCCTTAAATTTTGTAATAATTAGTATTTCGAATTAAAATTTCAAGTGTATTTTAGCGCCTTAAATTTAAAATTTTCTCCCCGGGGGGCATTCTGCGCCCGGACCCTACAGACAAGGGGCTCCCGCCCCTTGACAAGCCCGCTCGAGGGTTGTCGCCCCCGGAAAATATATTTCCCCGTGTGTCGGGGGGCTGCCGCTCCCCAGGACCCCCCTTTCAGGGTTAGTAGGTCTCCCAGACCGCCCCCATAAGGTCTTATTTCAATTTACACAGTTTTAAAGCATTTATAAGCTTGTTTTACGTTTTTTACGTGTTTTAAGACCATTTTAAGGAAGCGCGGAAATATTGGGTACACCCCCTTCAAAATTTGGGTCTTGCCGGACACCCCCCCTAAAATTTGACGTCCCCCTTATACCCTCCTTTCAAAATCCGCGAGGCTGCCCACCTATGCT
>JASAMX010008795.1:0-47372 GCA_030248175.1 Microlaimidae sp. YZB2_3
GACCTTTGGGCAAACCCCGTAGCGGTTGCTGAGCTCCTCCGGGAGTGGGAAGAGGGGGTGAGCAAGGCGAGAGGCGTGCCGGACAGACCGCACCAGGGTTGATGGAAACCCTGGAAACTGGCAAACTCAACAAAAAATTCTAACTCATTCTGTCATAGTAACAGTGAAATAAACCTATGCTTGCGAAAATTTTTTTTAGGTAATCACTAGGTTTCCGCCAGAACCCAACGGTATTTTGCATATAGGTCACGCTAAAGCAATTAACATCAATTTTGGATATGCAAAAGCGCACGATGGAATATGCTACCTCAGGTAAAAAATATTAAATAATGTAAGCCATCCATGTATAAACATCAGAAGTATTGAAACAATATAAACAAAATAATGCTTTGAAAAAAATACTGCTTCAACATGATTGTTTAATGAAAAAAAAATCATTTTCAATAAAATACCCCCTACACAACAGTCACATAAAAATTTATAATAATAATAATAAAGTTTATTTAGGGTGCGATTTTAAGGTATTATGAGTTAGGGCCCGACCGGATCAAGATTTTCAGGTCTGGCGATATCAAATTGGATCAAAAGTTGGTCGGGCCAGATCGGGTCTGGTGACTCATAGTTTAATTAAATTAAATTTGTAATTCATTTTTGTGTAAAATAGCCCTAACTAATTAATAATAATGTTATTTTAACATAAAATAGACCACCAAATACTTAAATTAATTAACATAACATGAAATATTTTGTTACAATGCTGATAGGCCTTCACAAACCCTTATCCCGATCTCATCTAAGTTTATTTGTGTCTCTTAATCCTGGTTAGGGGTGTGACTCATCAGCATATATTTTAAAGTAGTAGAATCAACAACCGTGTAGTGGAAGGCAGCATTCTTTCAGCAATTGATATATCAGCAATCGGCACTCCTGCCACAGTATGTTGTTGTGCTTTTGAGTAATCTGTGTAACAGTATATAGCAGACTGAGGTTGAATAGCATCTTTGTTAGTGTCCTAATCTTGCCAACTAGGAAACTCAACTTTAAAGTTCCTTTCAAACTTGAAAATTGAGACAATGTGGTCACTCTTAAGGAAGCTTTAGCATTGGGATTTCTCTCAATGCCAACTGCTTGATTTAAGAGTGCCCTCCATTTGTACCTCTTGGCTGCCATTAGTTAGCTATACCTAACCTGTAGCTGGCTGATATTGCCTGCCCTTTGATAACAAAATTCAAAGGGTGCAAGATTAAGCAATGCTTCCATAGCCGCTGTGGGTGCTGTTCTTATAGCACCGGTTATGCTAAGACATGCTTGGCGTCAGACACCCCACGCCCTGTGACATTGCCAGAGTGCCATAAGACCTTTTTGTTACCGGGTTCTGGTTATGCTGAATCCAAGACCATTTGCTGTCATGGATAACACCCAGATACTTGGCTACTGTTGCCAACCGTAATTGTGTACCAAATAATTTGTGTCACCGAACATTTGGCTCTTTCTTTTGTGCGTAAAAAGTACTATCTCAGTTTTGTTAGGATTTATTGATAGTTTTTGTTCTTCACATCATTCTTCTACTTGCACTAAAGCAGCCTGAGCTTGATATGCCACTATGTCCAGATATTTTCCTTAAAGCAGTATGGTTACATCATCTGAGTATCCCTGGATATGATGTTTAGTTTTAGTAATTTTATTGAAAAAGTTATCCACTACAAAGCATATCTCCACATTGGAGTTGTATATACTAAACTTTTTGTTTGGCTGGCAAACAAAGTTTACACACAGCATATGTTTCATCTGAAGCTTTAACAGTAAAATGTCTCTAAATACTAACAAAACTGCCATTGCCATATAACATTTTAATATTAACAATAACAATACATGTAAAATTCTGTGTGGCACTTGCACTTCAACCTAATATTATAATTCTTCACTTTAAAAATCTACCCGATAAAAATGCAAGAAGTCAATTTTATTTGATGTTTAGTCTATTTCATTTGTTGACCATGTATTGATGTATAAACTAAGGACTTTTTGATAAGGGAAAGTGCTACTCATCAGCAGGGTTCTGCTGCTTAAATAATAGGTATTAAAGCAATATATAATTTTTTAATTTATAAGTGAAGTCTAACAAAAAAAAGCAAAAAATTATAATAATTGACATTGACATGGAAAAAAAATTCAACCAGATCGGATCAGATATCCGGTCGCAGACCTGTGCACGGTCTGGAAATACCCCCCGTTTTATTAAAGGATTTCCCCCCCCGTTTTATTGCCCCCCCGCCAAAAATGAAAAAGTACCCTAAAATTATGACGCCATTTTTGACCTATGATGACGCCATCATCGCGAATTTTTTGCAGTTTTTAGCCTATTTCAATGTATTTTAAGCCATTTTAGACCTATTCTTACCTTATTTTTGCTTTTTTTGTCCCTTTTTTCCCTTTTCCCTTCTTTTTTTCTTATTTTTTCTCCTTTTTTTTCTCTTTTTTTTCTTTCCCCCTGTTTGCCCTCCCGTTTCAAAAAAGTTGCCCCCCCGTGCCCCCCCCCATTTCGGAATTGCCCCCCCCCCGTTTTAACCCCGGAGGGGGGGCAGTGCACAGGTCTACGGTCGGGCCCTAATTATGACTCTTATAAAATCAAACAATCATGCTTTTGTTGTCTTTTTGTATAACCCTTCTTTAATTTGTTTTTAATTTGATAATAATGTGACTATGTAATTTATATCCAAACTTTCCAGATTTCGTAAAAAAATTGAGTTATAGTTATACGCTCAAATCTGTTTGCTGTTGCTGTAACACGTCTGATCTACTGATTTTAGTGTTCATACAAGACTAATCTGGCTACAATTTTTATGGTTTAAGCGTTGATGTCAGCCGGTGCATTCGTTAAAAAAAATTTCGCATAAATAATTTTAGTATCTTCTATCAAATGAGTTTATAGAATTTTTCTGCACACAAAACTAATGTTAGCCTAAATAAATATTCTTGTTTGTTTGTTTGATAGTGAGAGTTTGTTTGTTATTATAAAAGTTTTTAGTTTTTGAGTGTATTGTACTAAACATTCAAAAAAATTTAATATATATTTAGGTATGATGATACAAACCCCGAAAAAGAAGAAGAAAAGTTTTTTGTTGGTATAAAGGACGCAATAACCTGGCTAGGTATTTTTATTTTATTTATTTTTTATATTAATTTTTTAATCATTAAATTTTATTGTCTTATTACTTTAACTGTCAATGTCATAATAATCAATCTAATCTAATTGTAGGTGTCTTTATTTCCAAAAATCTTGAAACTGCCAACCCATTTTATTCCATATCCCGCTCTTAAAAATCTGGGATTACTAAAGACTGAAGACAGCACTATAGCTAAAAACTAGGGGTCCTCGTGTTAAAAATAGTATTTTAGGCTTTAGGGGTATCCCTTTCTATAAAAATATCATTTATCACAGGTATAATAATAGGTGTTTTATAATAATTTATCCCAAACTCCCGGAGTTTGCCTATCAAAAACTCAAATTACAAAAAGTGCCCTAAAAATTCTAGTCTTAAAATGATGCCCTAATTTTTAGGGTACAAACCGTACGCCATCACCCACTCCTCGGATTATTTCGACCAGCTCTACAAGTGGGCGGTGGAGCTGATCAAAAAAGGCGATGCCTACGTGTGTCACCAGAGCGCGGAGGATATCAAAGGATATAACCCGCCGCCCTCGCCGTGGCGAGAACGACCGGTGGAAGAGTCATTGCAGCTTTTTGAAGTAAAATAGATTTATCGGTTGCTTAGGAAAGGTTTTATTTTTTAAAATAAATTATTTTTAATTACATTGATTTAAATTCCATTGTTTTATGATGTTTTTTAACCAGTGACAGTTTGGTTTGTCAAGGCGTTAACTCGGTGTAACGTGTTTGTACATAATCATAATGTACCGTATCAAGCTTAAAAGAGCACTGTCAAATCAAATTCCTGTGAGTTCCTGAACGAACTACTCCTTTAATACAAAACATATCTACTTCAAATTTAATATTTTGGCTTCTCCAGACCAAAGTGTACAACATTATTATAAAAAAATTAAATTTAATTGTTTCAGTAACAAAAGAGTTCTATGGTCCGGGCGTTACAGGAATTCCATTTGTGACAGTGCTGCTTTAATGATTTTAATCTAATTTTGAACTTCAATGAATTGAATTTTTTTAAACCTTTTAGGATATGAAAAATGGAAAGTTGGCAGAAGGAGAAGCCACGTTGCGGATGAAAATCAGATTAGAAGAAGGGAAGCAAGATCCTGTCGCCTACAGAATAAAATACGTTGCTCATCATAGGACTGGAAATAAATGGTACGTTAATTTTTAATAGCAAAACATCTCGCCGTTACTTTGACACAAAAAATCACAATTACTATAAAATTAACCTAACTCTAACTCATAATTTTCATAATATTTATGTATTAAAGGATGAGTCACAATTGCGAGTATTTTATGGTGATTCTGACCACAGGTGAACACGGTCACCGAAGCTAGGGGGTGTGTTTACCCCGGGTAAATGACATTTAAAAATCTGGGGTGGGGGCGAACCATAGGTGGGCAGCCTTTCGGATTTTGGGGGTATAAAGGGGGGGGGGTGTCCGGCAAGACCCAAATTTTGAGGGGGGTGTACCCAATATTTCCGCGCTGCCTTAAAATGGGCTTAAAACGCGTAAAAAAACGTAAAACAAGCTTATGGAGAATCACGACAGTTAATTCAATATACACAAAGGTCTCAAGAAGAATTGAAAATAATTTGAATAAGACTGAAAAAAATGAAGAAGAAAAAATATTAAGCACAACGAGCTGTTTTCTAAAATAAATTGTTTTATTCTTATGTTATTTTTCTGTAATAATGATTGTTTTTTTTGTGTTAACCAACGTCATAAACAAATTATTTTAAATCTCCTCGAGACCTTTGCGTTCATTAAATTCACTGTCGTGATTCTCCATAAATGCTTTAATAGAAAACGAAAAAGAGGGTAAGCAGACCTGTGCACGGTCTGGAAATGCCCCCCCCCCCGTTTTATTGGAGGATTTGCCCCCCCCGTTTTATTGCTCCCCCCGCCCAAAAATGACAAAGTACGCCATTTTTGACCTATAATGACACCATCATCATCGCGAATTTTTTGCAGTTTTTACCAATTTTATGTTTTTTAAGCCATTTTAGACCTATTTTTACCTTATTTTCGCTTTTTTTTGTCTTTTTTTCCCTTTTCCTTTTTTTTCTCTTTTTTCTTACTTTTTTCTCTTTTTTTTCCTTTTTTTTTCTTTCTCTCCTGCTTCCCCTCCCCCGTTTTATTGCTACTCCCCGTTTCAAAAAAGTTGCCCCCCGTGCTCCCCCATTTTGGAATTCCCCCCCCCCCCCGCTTTAACCCCCGGGGGGGAGGGTAGTGCACAGGTCTGGGTAAGGGAAAAAGAAACCCATATTTACAAAGTAAATTATGCTAACATATATAAAATAAATTTACCCTATATCGATTGTTACAATCTAAAAAACCTAAAAAAGTGTTAAACATTTAATTTAAACATTATTATTGCTATTTATGTACAAAAATTAATCATATGTAAAAATTGTTTTAAAATTAGAAAATGTATTTCGCACCTTAACATAGATACATTTTTAATTTAGTAATTCTGACAATAGCGGTGCTCATCAGTATGTTACTGTGTAAATAATAATAATTAACTTGAAAATTTTTTTAAAAAATATTTTAAATAATTCAATAATCTACTGAAATTAGAAAAATCAAAACTACCTTATTTGTTGCTTCGTCCAATCAAGGTCTTTTAACGCCGCTCACATCCTCCATATCTTTTTGGCCACAAAGTCAATCTTTAGAAACACACTTTTTTTCTTTTTTCTTTAAAAAAATTATAACAAAGGGTAATGCCGAATATAGTACTCAAAAAAGGTCTTCTTATTTATTCTAAATTGTGATATAATATTACTTAATCTTTTTTATTTCTCTTTGTTCGGTTTTTTTTACGTTTCCTTACAAAAATGTTATAAAATTTACATATTTCTTATATTATGTTACATAAAGAGTCAACACGTAAAATAGACTACACGTAAATTACCTGTATTTATGTTCTTTTTTTGTAAATTTCGGAGCTTTATACCTAAAAACTAACAACTTCACCATATTCCTGACTCGTTTTGTGATAAATCTCTAAAGTACACATATACATGATCCTATTAATTCCAAGCCTCTTGAAAGAAAATAACTCACCTTTATTTTATAAAAAATAACATATATTTATATATGTTATTATTAGCAGATAGAAACTCACCACTTGTGTCCAAAACCAACACTAAAATGAAAGTTAAGTTTAATGAAACGTAAATTAAAAATATTTGCTCCGTTTAGAGTAACTTAACTTAAATTGATTTCTTTAAAATTTACGACGTACCTAGGTACGTAAAAGTGAGCGTGACGTACCGAAGTACGTAAAAATGTGCAAGACGCACGTAAGTGCGTAAAAAGATGTACGTAACGCACCGAAGTGCTAAAATGTGTAAACTGTGTAAAATTAACATAAGGCCTTATTACAACTTGTAAGTTTTATTTTTTAATTCTTCTAATAATGATGTGTTTATATATTCTTATAATTAAATTAGAAATCATAGTTTTTTCAAGAATACATGAAAATTAATTAATAAAGAAAAGAAGAATGAGAAATGAAGAACAAATTATACGGGCTACGTGTGGATCCAACCTAAATGCATACGTATGCATATGTTTATACGCATACGTATGCATATGTTATGCAAACGTATGCATAAATTCATATGCATACGTATGCATATTTTTTTAGTTATATGCATACGTATGCATTTTTCCGCAAAGTATATGCATACGTATGCATTTTTCCGAATAGTATATGCATACGTATGCATTTTTTTCTAACTTTTATGCATACGTATGCATTTTTTTCTAACTTTTATGCATACGTATGCATATACTTTCCGGAAAAATGCATACGTATGCATATTTTGCATATTTTGGAAATTAAAAAAAATTTTTTTGTTTTTTAAAAAAATATGCATACGTATGCATATTTTGCAACTTATATGCATACGTATGCATTTTTCCGGAAAGTATATGCATACGTATGCATAAAAGTTAGAAAAAAATGCATACGTATGCATAAAAGTTTCAAAAAAATGCATACGTATGCATATACTTTGCGGAAAAATGCATACGTATGCACATAACTAAAAAAAATATGCATACGTATACATTATGAATTTATGCATACGTATGCATAACATATGCATACGTACGCATATAAACATATGCATACGTATGCATTTAGGTTGGATCCACACATAGCCCGTATAATTTGTTCTTCATTTCTCATTCTTCTTTTCTTTATTAATTAATTTTCATGTATTCTTGGTTTTTTTAAATAATTACGTAATAATAGAATAGTAATAATTATTATTGTCTTGATTATAAAGTCAAGTATCACAAACTTTTTAATTCATAATTTTATATTGAACTAAAGATTATATACATACATTGGCGTAGCCAGGAGGGTCTAGCTAGAACCACCATTTTTAAAAAATTTTCTCGCGCTTCGCTCAGCGTCCCATTAATTATAGTCTCCACTTGCAGGTTTGTATTACTTTTTTTTGTAATTTTGGTATGACCACGCTAGACCCACCCCATTCTTTATGTTTTAATTGGTCTCCACTTCCAAATTTGTGTTACTTTGTTTTTTAATCTTGATATGACCACGCTGGACCCCCCTTTAGATTTGTTATATAGTGGTATTAAAAATATAAAGGTTGGAAGTAATTTTAAAAACATTTTCTGGTACTTTGCATTACTCAGCTGTAATTCAATGTACTCATTTTTCAGCTTTAATGTTTTGGAAAATTCCAAAAATAGAAAATTTTAAGGTATTAAATTAGTTGTAAAAAAATTTTTTTTTGTTTTATAGACTTATTTTTATTTGGTATTTGGCCATTCGAATAATAGGAAAATAATCAAGCATATGACACAAGCAAGGTATAATAATAAACACTTCGCGCGAAGCGCAGAAAATTTTTTTAGTCCTTTTATAACGCTTGAAATTTTTTCTCCGGGAGGCAAATTTGGGGGGGGGGTGTCCCCGGGTACCCCAAATTTAGGGGGGGTGTCAGCAAAATCCGAAATTTTTGGGGGAGTACAGACATGTGCAATCCCCCCCCCCCCCCGGGGCGGGGGGGGGCGGGGGGCAACTTTTTTAAAACCGAGGGGGGGGGGCGGGGGGGGGCAATTCCAAAAGGGGGTGGAGCAGGGTGGGGTCTACCCCCTTAGCCTCGAAATTTGTGACCCCCCTAGATATATTATACTGGATCATATAAATATTTTTTTGTAAATTCTGTATAAATAAATATTTCGATAACTAAATATTTTATTTCGAATTTCATTTATGTTTAAAATTTTGTATTTTTGGTCTGCATAATTTTCAGGTGCATATACCCAACTTACGATTATACTCATTGCCTTTGCGACTCTATAGAAAATATCACTCATTCGCTATGTACCAAAGAATTTCAAAGCAGAAGATCGTCTTACTATTGGTAATGTGTTGTGTTTTAGTGAAATACTTTTATTAAGGTATAAAATATCTTTGCAGAAACAATGTATTGAACGAAATATAGCTAAACTTTTCTTATCAACGTAAGCGAAAAAATATGCTTTATAAACCAGTTTTTTAAAAGTAATTGTATAGAAATTGTTTTTACCTCACTTTTTCAAACCAAAATCTCTATTCCAAAACTCTGCGACCCAAATGAATGTACGACTGCACAAAATACATTCTTAGAAATAGAATTTAATCTAATAATAAGTGAATTGATTCATTACGTACGTTATTTATTATGCAAATTTTTATAACCAAAAAAATTTTAGGTTATGCAATGCAGTTAACGTTTACTGTCCTGTACAATGGGAATACGGTCGCCTGAATCTCAGCTACACTGTGGTTTCGAAGCGAAAAATTTTAAAACTAATTTCTGAAAAAATCGTCAGGCAAGTTTTAAAATGTTTATAATCTTCGACGTAATTGAACTACTTTTTTTAACCATGTTGTTGCAAAGGTCAGACCTGTGCACGGTCTGGAAATGCCCTAATGCCCCCAACTCGCTTTATTGGAAAATTTCCCTCCCCCCCCGCTTTATGAGGATTCCCCTCCCCCGTTTTATCCCCCTGCTCAAAAATGAAAAAGCACCAAAAAAATGGCGCCATTTTTTACCTATTATGACGCCATCATCGCCAAATTTTTAGTTTTTAGCCTAATTTAATGCATTTTAAGCCATTTTAGATCTATTTTTACCTTAATTTCGCTTTTTCTCTTTTATCCCTTTTCCCTTTTTTTTTCTCTTTTTTTCTCCCCTGTTTGCCACCCCCCCCTCCCCGTTTTGGAATTGCCCCCCCCCCCCGCCACCTTCCCCCCAATAAAACCTTGCAGGGGCAGTGCACAGGTCTGAAAGGTAGTTTACATAAAAGGATTGTGTTTTGTTGTTTTCAGCGACTGAGACGATCTGCGCCTGTTCACACTGCCGGCCCTGAGGCGACGCGGCATCCCATTTATACATTAGAACTTGTATCCATAAAGCGTCGTATTTTTGTACCATTATTAGAACGCAAGTTTTTAGACAATTTTGCCGTTTAGGCGATTAGGACGATCCGTGCCTGTTCACACTACCGGCGCTGATGCAGCACGGTATCCCTGACGGTCTGAGTTACGCCATCACCCGCTAGCTATACATCTAAAGCTCGTTTTTATAAAGCGTCTTAGTTTTGAAACATTATCACAACGGGAGTTGTTACAGAATCTTGTCGTTTTAGCGACTGGGACGATCCGCGTCTGTTCACACTGCCGGCCCTGAGGCGGCGCGGTATCCCGGCGGAGGCGGTGAACAACTTCGTAGCCAAGATGGGGCTGACCATGGCCCAGACGGTGGTGGCGCCGGAGATGCTGGAAGCCAGCGCCAGGGACGTCTTGAACTACAGTGCACCGCGGTAGGGTTTTTTAAGTATTTTTTTGTTTTTGCTAAATTTAACTCATTAATTGTCATAAATAGATCTGTGCACGGTCTAGGAATACCCCCTAAGGTTTATTAGTGGTTGTGCCTCCGCCTCAGTTTCCCTAACCCGTTTTAATGACCCCCCCCCTCCCGCTTGAAAAAATTTAGGCCTTGTTTTTTACTTATTTTCCCGAATTTTTTTCAGTTTTTAGCCCATTTTAACTAAACTTAAGTAATTTTAGACCTATTTTTACTTAAATTTGTTTTTTGTCCTTTTTTCTCCTTTTTTCTTATTCTCCCCTGCGTGGCCCCCTCCGTTTTATTGTCCTTCCGTTTCAAAAATTTGCCCCCACGCCCCTTTAATTTTGAAATTGTCTCCCTCATTATAGCCCCAAGGGGGAAGGGAATGCACAGGTCTGGATTTATGGTTGTTCACACGTTTAAAGTATTTTTTAGCTAATATTAAAATATCCTTCCGTACATGATCCCTCTTTTAACCTACCCAAACCATACCCTTTAGGCATTTATTGAGATTTAATCCCTTATCGGACTGTGGCCTTTAGCCCGGTATATTCTCCTAATCTAGGGTAGGTTGGGGCGGGGCACGCATGATTAATGGTATCCATTATGATTCTAATTATTTAAACCTGTCCTAGTTTATTTTACGTCCTAGTCCATAAATATAAAATGATCGGGTTAAAAAAACCATTGTAACAAATAAAGAAAATTGAAAATGATAGTCTAAAATGGATATTTTGGTTATTTTTTGTAGTGCTATGGCGGTTTTGGAGCCAATTAAAGTGAGAATTGAGAATTTTGTGCGCTCTGATTGGCCGGAAATGACGTCAGTGCCTGACTACCCGGCTGAACCCAGCAGAGGCCACCACATAGTTCCTTTCAACGGAGAAATCTACATTGAACAAAGCGATTTTAAAGAGGTTTTTTTAACTTGTACAATACTCGTTTTTGAATTAGATATAATAAAATCTAATAAAACAAAAAAAATCTTTCAGATTCTAAACATCAAATTTTTGTAGATCAATTTTTTTGAAACGTATAGTTGTAAGGTTTCCTTTTCTAGTTGATGATAATTATCAAAGTTAAATAAATATTTAAAGGAATAAAAATTGTAAATTGAAAATTAATTTGGTATTTAAACAAAACTTAAACGAACGAAACAAATTTTTGAAAAAATAAAAAAATGTTTATTTATACCCAATAATTAACAGTACATAGAAAAACCAATTTTTGCCTTTTTCGCTTTTTTGGTTTCAGTGATGATTTTTCCCCATTATTTAGGACGCAGAAAAGGGATTTAAGCGATTTACACCTACTCAGCCGGTTGGACTCAAGCATGTCAGTTGTGTCATTCATTGGACGAAAACAATAAAGGTTTAATAATTTTTAGACGTGAAATTAATGCCTGATTTTATGTTGTCTGTCATTGTTGTACAAAATATAAAATTAAGATGTTGGTACAAGAGGTTATAGCCATAAAATTTTGCCCCCCCTCCCTACCCCAAACTTAATATTTTTAAACTCTTTGATCCATTTGATCTATACATGGGCAAGTTGGTTCGGAGTGTAGGGGGGTTAAAATCCGAGAAACGCAAAATACCCATATCGTTTTGTTCTGGGGCCTATTTCATAAAGATTTTTGTAATTGTAAATTAATAAACGCATATAATTTCTTCTTATTAATTAAAAAATACGTACGTAACTGTGGAATTTACAGAATTTACAGACATGTAATATTTTAAATTCTAAACGCAATTTTATTAATATATATTTGAATTAAAAAATACAAAAGAAAAATATGCGTTTTTTAATTTACAGCTGTAAATTAATTACACGCAATTTTTATGAAATAGGCCCCTGGAGTGCATTTTACCCATATAGTTTTTCAATTTTAAAGAAAAAATAGGTAAAAAAGCTAATTTTAGGTCAAAAGTCCTTTTTATTGCATTTTTGAGCTTTTTACTGTTTAAAACATTCATTTTGACCTCAAAACTTAAGTTTGGAGGCTGTTAGTAGTCATTTTAAAGACATTTTCTTCATTTTTCCAACATTGGATGAGTTAACCTTTTCTCCCCCACTTCTGAGTGGGGGAGGGGGGGGTTAAATCTCCCTTCTCAGAATTGGGAAGGGTTAACTCCGCCAACCCCCACCCCCCGTGCCCATGCATGCTTTGATCCCTCCCGCCCCCTAGAATTTTATAACAACTGACCTCAATTTTGAGGGAATTTTTTTAAATACAATTTTATCGCATATTTTAATAAAAAAAACGTATTTTTAGCGGAAACATCAAAGCAGGTGATCATTCCGTTTGAATCCATCTGCAATGTACATCTATAAATCCTGGCCACCATAGGTGGGCAACCTCTCGGATTTTAGGAGAGGTATACTACCTTCTCCACAGTTGTAGGTGATAAACCACCAATTTATTTTTAGTGCTGAGACCTCCACCTCCCCATCCCAAATTTTAGTTGGATGTTTAGGGATCCCTAAACTGTTAAAGGGAGAGTGTCAGCAGTTTTGGAATTTACCGGGGATTAATTTAACGCCCCCCCCCGCCCAGAGGGTATCCGGAGTACTCCAAAACTTTTTGTGAGAGGGGGGCGTGTCGGAAATTTCGAGGTATTTTAGGGGTATTACCCCGACTCCTTCTGCCCATCTATGGTTTGAGTATTCGTATTTGTGGGCATTGCGTAAAACACAGTGATTTTCAGGATGCGGAAGGAAATATACTGGAACTGATTGTAAATTGCTCTCCTCTCGGCGACAACAACAAACCAAAAGGGTTCATTCATTGGGTCTCAGCTCCGCTCCAGTGTGAAGTCAGGCTCTACGACAAATTGTATGTGATAATAGATGAACAAACAAGGGGGGCATGGTGGGGTCCACCCCCCCTAGCCTCGAAATTTTGGGCCCCCCCCCCTCTGGAAATTTCAAATGTTTTACCCCTGACCCCCCTCTGGATTTTGAAATCTGACCCCTCCCCCTCCCCTCTCGAGAAAATTTTAGGTACTTTTTTAATACTAAACTTCTTCCAAAAACGTAAATTTTTAACACAAATTCATGTTTTTACACCCTTTTTATACCTCAATATCACTTTTTATTTAATAAAATATAGTATTATCTTATAAGAAAACTATTATTAAACCTTTAATGGTTTAAAAGTATTTTGCTTCGGAAATTGGACCCCACCTGACCCCCTTTCTAGGTTTCAAAATCTTCGACCTCCGGTTGAGCCCCCCACTAAAAAGCTAGAGGGTTCGACCCCCCTAAACCCCCCTTAGATTTTGAAATGTCATTTACCCGGGATAAACACCCCCTAGCTTTTTTTACCGTGTTTATCTATGTATGTGATTCATTTTTGCAACTAGATGGATTATGGGGGGGGTTTAAACTCGTGTCCCCATTATGGCGTGAAAAATCGAAAGGCTTTCAAATAAGGGCCTAGTGTGGTTCTTCTTTTTCAATTTGACTTTACCAATGAGAAAACAGGTTTGGTTTTATTTAATTATGAGTTTTATGGTAAAAACCCAAACGAACATAAAAACTAACCGATCTTTGTATTTTTGGTAGGATGAGCTCTGAGGGTTGGGGCTTATTATTATCATTAAAAAATGAGGATGTTAGGGGATTAACCATACATGAGGACGGGGGGGTTGGTGGGATTAACTCCCCCCTAAATTCTTAGATGGGGATTTAACCCCTCTCCCCACTCAGAAGTGGGGGAGGGAGAAATAGTTAAATCCCCCCGCAAATTTTTGAAAAATGAAGAAGAAAAGAATGTCTTTAAAATGACTTGAAACTTAAATTTTGAGGTCAAAATGATTGTTTTAAGTAATAAAAAGCTCAAAAATGCAATTAAAAGGGCTTTTTTACATAAAATTAGCATTTTTATCTGTCTTTCTTTGAAAATCCAAAAACGATATGGGTAAAATGCATTTCAAAAAAAAACTGTATGGGTAAAATGCATTTCTTGGATTTTAAACCAACCCCTCCCCCTACTTCCTGGTGTAACCCCCTCCCCCCACTCCGGACCAACTTGCCCATGTATGGGATTAACCACTATTAAATAGTAATTATTTTGTGGCCTGAGTGACAGGAAAGCCTCACTTTAGATTTTTTTAACCAGAAAGTGGTCAAAATTTTGAGGCCATTGTGGTCACTCCATCATACGTAGTCTGACCCTTTTTTTGAAAAAAAGGGTTGTTTTTGTTTTGAAGAGATCTAGAAAAGTAAAATAAAATACTCGGTATTAGATTTAAGCAGAATATTTTACAGTATATTATTAGGTGTCGATTGTTAGAGTCATCATAAATGATACTGTTTGTTCTGTTATAAACTATAGGTTTATATTTTTTAGGTTCTTTCATAAAAACCCAGAAGATTCGTCAGAAGTTCCCGGTGGCTTTCTTAGCGATTGCAATCCAGTGAGTTGTTAGTTTATTATCGTTTAAACAAGGAAGACTGTATACTGGTTAAAAACAAGTGGTATAATCGTGTTACTAAAATATAAAAAAATGCTACTTTATCCCGTTATAGTAATTGCCTTTTTCTCGGCTATAACCGTGAAACATTCGTGCGACCTATGTCATACTTCCGTCACACCTAATTTTTTGCGCGAGTGGTTCCCAGTGAGCGAGCAAATTGAAATGGTTAAAACGGTACGGTGGCAGTATGCCGATTTTTGTCACAGATACAGTGTATTACATGAGATATTTCATGTTGCTAAAATTTGCATATTGCTACCGTACAGCTTTAACCATTTCAATTCGCTCGCTCACTGGGCACAATTCGCGCACAAAAAATTATGTAGGACGGAAGTAAAACCTAGGTCATGCGAAGAGCTTACCGCGGTAAGTTTAGGTACGACATTTGTCATACGAAAATACCATCACCGTAAAACGAAGGTTTTACCTTTGTCGTACAAAGGTTTCACGGTTATAACGGGGGAAAAGTCCATCACGGGAACGGGTTAAGTTGAGGCTGATTCACAGCGGAGTGACTAGTTACAACGCGTTCCAAGCGCGTTCACATTGTTACATGGACCCTTGCATACATGGGCAAGTTGGTCCGGAGTGGGGGAGTTAAACCCCAAATTAGGGGGGTTAAAATCCGAGAAACGCAAAATACTCATAATCGTTTTTTTTTCTGGCGTGCATTTTACCCATATCGTTTTTCGATTTTGAAGGAAAAATAGGTAAAAAACGCTAATTTTAGGTCAAAAAGCCCTTTTTATTGCATTTTTGACCTTTTTCTTGCTTAAAACATTCATTTTGACCTCAAAACTTAAGTTTGGAGGCAGTTAGAAGTCATTTTAGAGACTTTTTTTCTGGAGTGCATTTTACCCATATCGTTTTTCGATTTTGAAGGGAAAATAGGTAAAAAAAACGCTAATTTTAGGTCAAAACGCCCTTTTTATTGCATTTTTGACCCTTTTATTGTTTAAAACATTCATTTTGACCTCAAAACTTAAGTTTGGAGGCAGTTAAAAGTCATTTTAAAGACTTTTTTTCTTCATTTTTCCAAAATTGGGGGTAGGGTTTAACCTTTTCTCCTCCTCCCCCACTTCTGAGTGGGGGGTGGTTAAACCCCCATTCTCAAAATTTGGGGGGGTTAACCCCCCCACCCCTTTCTCCAACCCCACCTCCCCCCCCCCCCTTCCCCGTGCCATGTATGGTCACTTGTCGCTGTGGTGTGAACAATAATTAATTAAAATAATAATTAATTAATTGCGCTGTGCTCTGAAAAATGGTTGTTTACAAACAATAATTGTGTTGTCATAACATTTATAAAACAGAGTTGCTTAAAATAACACAGCAGGGAGAATATAGTCGACTGTCTCGTGTTCGATCTATTATGTCTCATGTTCTAGCAAAAATATATTATATACCGAAAAATGTGCAACTCCTATATAAAAAAGTACAGAAAAGTAGCCCATTATAATGAACCTCTCCATTTAAATGGCACCCTCCATTATAATGGCATAGTAGTCATTTTAATTCGGCGAATTAAAATGGAGAAGAAGCCATTATAATAGTCATTTATTGATTTAATTTCACTTCATAAATACTCACAAGTGTAATACTGTCCGGGCCGCATGAGTTTTACCGTGTTGGACAGTATTAAACCAACACGGAAAAACTAGTGCAGCTCGGACAGTATTACACTTGTATATTATGAAGTATATTATGAAGTGAAATTAAATCAATAAATGGCTATTATAATAGCTTCCTCTTCATTTTAATTCAACGAATTAAAATGGCTACCTTGCCATTATAGTGAAGAGTGTCATTTAAATGGAGAGGCTCATCATAATGGTCTACTTTTCCTTACTTTTACATAAAGGGGTTGCCCATTTTTCGGTATATTATATATTTTTAATTCTAGTATGTAATTTTATGACTAACTGTGACACATTGTGTCCCTTCCGTGAAAACTCAAAGTGCAAGCGTTAATAAAAGGCGATTATCTTTCCCAATGTATTGTCCGGCCTATGGTATAATGGATAGCACGCCAGAGTCGACTTTGGAGGTTACGGGTTCAATTCCTGTATCGGCAAATTTTTCAATAAAATTGGCTGTCTAAATGTTTCAGCGCCTGGTTATTTTCGCTTCCACTTTGGGTCGTCACATAACTATATTTGTTATCCGAATTTTTAAATATGTTATGAGAAATAATACAGCCTTTTCCTATACTTTTTGCTCACTTTCTTCTAAATTGTGCTAATTTTTTTACCGAGAAAATAGGTTTTTTGTATTTTAGAAAAACGAGAAAATCAGCTTTTATTTATAATAATTCTAGTTGCTTATTTTCGTAGATATTTTACTTTATACTTGTAGCCAAATTTTTGGGACAACCCCCCCTTCAAATTTCAGGGGTCGGGTACGCCCCCCTCCCCGAAAAAAAAATCCGGGAGGCTGCCGCCCTATGGTTGTAGCGATACTCTTTCTATCGTTTTAGGATTCCTTAACTGTAAAAGAAGCTCTGGTTGATATTTCAGTTAAAGGTGCCAAAGTTTATGATAAGTTCCAATTTGAAAGAATAGGATTCTTCAGCGTAGATCCTGACTCAACACCAAATAAGGTAAAACTATTAAATTTGGTAAAACCCCTGTCTGTCGTAATTAATTAGCATAGTTATATCTCTTCGCATAAGTCAACTAGTGAAACATTTTAGTAATAGTTAAGAATTTGTGTACAAATCCTATCATTATTGATAAAACTTGTAGTTGCCAAGACATCAAACTGTTCTTTTTACTATCAATATTAAAATAGGTGTTAATTTTCACTTTAGCAAAAAAGTAAAAAACAACAAAAATAAATTTTCTGTTACCAGTGATACTTCTGTGCTATGTTTTAGAGACATATTCTAAAAAACCGTATTTTTTGAGTTTTGGGTGCAAATTTCTTTTAAATTAAAAAATGTTTAATAAAAATATTTTTCATTCAATTTATTTTTTATATTTAGATGAGTGTTAAAGTTTACGTTTCATATAAAAAACCTTCTTTAAATATATTTATCGTTTTAATTTTAGCTAGTATTTAACAGGACGGTGCTTTTAAAAGAAGACTCTGGGAAAACATCTTAGAAAAACAATTGTAAACAATTGATAAATATTTAATTATTTATTGACCAAATTCGTGTTAAATTAAACTTTAAAATATGGATTAATGCAGTAAATTTTTAGTTTTAATTAAAATTCCTAAATTAAATTTTGAAACAATAATGTTACATTTTTCAACATTATAATCAGTACTATGCTTATTACAGTTTTGGTTTTAAAAATTTTAATATTTTTAACTAAAAATAAATATTGGAAATTGTTAATGTTAAAATAAGTTAAACATAGTGAATTAAGTGAGAATCTAGTCCGTGATAATAAAACAAAATGTTAGTCAACTTATAAGCGTTCAAGAACGTTATAAAAATTATTTTATTTTTTTATCACATAAATGTCCAAATTAACTTCTAACGCTAAAATTAAAAAAATGACCAATAATAAATTTTGTTTACGTCTAATTCTTTCAACATTATTTACATTTTTATTGCTCCTATTTTTGTCATTGCAAACTTAAAATATCATGCCCGTTCTTAACCACTAAAACTTAATATTTACGTAAATAATAAATGTTGCAAGCTGTAACACCGAAAGATAAACCAAACGTTGCTGCAAAAGTGTCCTCACGTGATTAATTTAGACACGCCCACATGACTTTCATGCGGAGAAATTTTTTCGTTCGCACAAGATCAGCAATTTTTTAGAAAATTTAATGCGTCTGTGCAAATTATAGTTTATAAATTAAATGTTCTCTTGATAGTTTTCACTGCAAAGCGTTTAGTAGTAAAACAGTTGCAAAACATAGCAAAAATTACGGATTTTTACTTGAATAAAAATTATTTGTGAATTATTAGTATTATGTTTTAGAATATCCAAACAACAAAAAAATCGACAAATTAAAAAATAAAAAAGAAAACAAATCATTTTTATTTTTTTAATTTATCTAAATGAAATTTAAAATGATAAAATCTAAAAAAAGTAAATGGTTTTATGAGTTTTCGACCTCCTCACCTTCGTCATATTGACTACGCCTTAACCGATTGCGCCACACACCATCGGAGAATAATTTTAAAAACACAAACAAATACTCCGTATTAAATCGAATATAATTGGCTGATAAAATGACGTTAGATTCTCGTGATTTGAGTGGTTACTTAATGGGGGGGGGTTTGAATCCAACAAACAACTGTTGCAGCCACGTTGGGTTTACCTTCAGCTGTCCTCGATGATTTGCAATATTGAATCGACTAAATACCAAACTTCTTTTTATTCACTCGGCAATTTATGCGGTCACAAGGTGCACAGCAGAGTGGCGTTACCTTGTTGAGCGCCAACCGCTCTAAAGCTTGTCTTGTCTTGTGTTGAAGACCGAGAGTTTAAAGAAAAGTTTATACAATAACGATTTAACATAAAAACTGCGCCTTTTATAGCCGGCGATTTACTAAATAAAATTGAACAAATAAAAACCAAAACATGAAAACAGCCATACGGCTACAGGTTTACTTTTAATTTTTGCGTATTTTGTGAAAAGGTGGGAATTAAAAAAACTCATGCGTTCTTATTCGTTTTTTTAAACGTCATAACCGCACAATTTTAATTGTCCGCTCATGTCTATCATAGACTCACACAAACTTACTAGGTCAGGTCAGCCATATGTTATTTAATCATAATATAAAATTTTATTTGCAAGTAAACTATACATTAGATTAAGCTTTTGGCTGGAAACTTTCACCCCGCATAAAAAATTCAAATCAGGGTTTATAATCATACATGGGCAATTTGGTCTGTAGTGGGGGGGGGAGGTTAAACCCCAAATTAAGGGGGCAAAACACCCATATCTTTTTTCTGGAGTGCATTTTACCCCTATCGTATTTCGATGTTAAAAGAAAAAAACTGGTAAAAACGCTAATTTTAGGTAAAAAAGCCCTTTTTATTGCATTTTTGAGCTTTTTATTGTTTAAAACATTCATTTTGACCTTAAAACATAGTTTGAAGGCAGTTAGACGTTATTTTAAATACTTTTTTTTCATTTTTCCAAAATGGGGGGTTAACCTTTTCTCTGCCCCACTTCTGAATGGGAGGCTTAAACCCCCTTCTCAGAATTTGGGGGGTTAATCCCCCCAATCCCCCCGTGCCCTTGTATGTTTATAATACTCACAGGCTTTTACAATTTTTCCAAAACAGATTGTTATTTTTACACAAACTATACTTGTAGAAGTTTTTCTTCGCTCTATATAAAAATTTCGGGCAGACAGAGATTGTCGTGTATAGTGCCCGAACTTTGTATTTCTTAATAATAAAAACTACCGTAACTACCGTTTTTTTATCATATAACAGAAATAGGAAGTAAATTTTGTTAGGATTGAATGCTTTTGTTGTGGTCATTTGTTGAATAATTAGAATTGTACGAAGACTAGGGTAGTGCATTTAATTTCGGCACTTTTTAGTTTTTCCAATATAACTTTTCACTGTATGGCCTGATTTTCATGTTTGATAGCTCATTTTAAAGCTTTTACGATACTGCGTTGCGTAATAAAAAATTCATTGTACGAAAGTTGTTTTTTTACTTAATTAAATCAGTTTTTAAAAAAATGGAAAAGTGCCGAAATTAAATGTATGCATTTAATTTCGGCACTTTACAAACAATCGATTGTTTCTCAGTCAAAAAATCATCATTTTCAAAAATTTAAAAGCCTTTCATTATCTCCAGACAGTTTTCTTTATTTTAAGTATTTACTTGTTGTTCAACCTCTAACTGGCAAAAAGTTACAGCTAAAATGCTAATTGCTATCAAAATGAGGAAAATTTGGGAAAAAAGTGCATTTAATTTCGGCACTTTTTAAAAAGACCCCCTTAATCGAGTTTAAGTGCAGTGCTATGACTCCTACACATTTAAACGTTGTCTTTTAACTAATTACAACTACAATTTAACACCCGACCATTTAACAATTTAACCATTGAACCCGTTTTTACCTACAGCAATAGTGTGCCGAAATTACACTATTTTATTTTATAACGATTGCTCACCACAGACGCAACATAGAACCACGGGGACTAAAAATTCGGAAAATAGACTAAATTTTACCAGGACAGTTTAATTTTTAAACCAATTTATTGCGTAATCATGAAATGCCCATGTTCTAAAAACGAGTAACAATTTTATATTTTATAAATCACACAATTTCACATGAAAATATAACATAACAAATAAAAAGTTCACGACAGTGATCTACATTTAATTATCTCTCATTTGAGCTATCAAACGTCGTATTCCGTCTAGGATTACCAAAGATATAGTCCAAAATCAAAAATGCCCAATTGGGAAAAGTGCCGAAATTAAATGCACTACCCTAGAAAGTGTTGAAAAACTTAGTCGTGAAGGTAAAAGAAAATCTTGATGGCAAACTGATGATTAAAATCTTATATCGCCAAAAAGGGTTCAGCTTGTACATAGTGTTATAGTAGCATTATTTATTGCTAATAGTGATGTTTGTACCCTTCAATATCATGCTCTGGCGCTCGCCGGCCATTTTAAGCGGAGGAAGCTCGGAGCTTCGCTCCTTAAATGAGTGATTTTAAGCTTGAAATACATTTTATTTAAGTTACTTTATTTAGAACAAAGACAAATCTAGCGTTTTAAATAAGTTTTGGAAAAAAACAATTTATTTTAAAAAAAGGGTTTGACAAAATAATCTATAGTATTACTCATTATTCATGAAGTTAGTTAAAAAATAAAAATAGGGTGGAGCGCCGGAAATCGCTCCGGAGCTTCTAAAGGCGGTGCCTTGCTCCGGAGCTCGGAGCTCCGGGGAAGATCACTATGTATTACAGACACATTATTTTTTTATAAAAATGTGAATAACAAATCGCAGTACATTCAAATCTGCACTTTTTAATTTTAACAAATTAGATTTTAAAATATGCATATGATGTTTCATAAATCTCCAGATTAAAAAATTCAATCTGTGTACAAAAGAACCCTTATTGAGCAATTATAGAAAGTCGGTTTTTGGTTTTTCATTGTAAAATATAAAATAGTATATTTGGTTTGCGATATCAAGTCTCAAGTTTCCTCGGTGAAATCTTCCTTTTTCGTGATGGTTTTATATTTATTTTTATTTATTTAATTGAAAAATTTGGAAATTTATAATAAGCCGAAGACCAAAATGTTTGAATGGACGTTGAGTTATTCTGTTATTTTGTAGGCTATGTTTATTGTTGGTATTTTGGAAGATCTTGTTGTTTGTTTTAGTTTATTATTTTTGTTGTTTTAAATAAAAATATATCAATATTTGTAAAATTATTTACAATATAAAGCATCAACTAAAAGTAAACGCAACGTGGCTGCAACATTTGTTCGTTAGATTGAAAAATGCCCCCATTAAGTAACCATTCAAATCACGAGAATCTGACGTCACTTTTTCAGCCAATAAAGATTCGATTTAATACAGATATTTGTTTGATAAAGTGACGTCAGATTCTCGTGATTTGAGTGGTTACTTAATGGGGGGAATTTTTTATCATATAAACAACTGTTGCAGCCACTTTGGGTTTTCCTTTAGTTGTAATCAATACTTAGTTGAAAATTCAGTCAGTCAGAGTGCTGACATTTCGGAGCTGAACAAAATTTTGGGTTGTTCACAAAAAATTTTAAGCTAGAAAAGCCTAGCTCTGCTTATTCTGTGCACGCATTTTTTCATGAACTCGCTGCTCGACTTCTGTCTTCTAATTATAATTTTTTTGTTTAGTTTTCTCGTATAGGGACTTCCTTTACAGTAGTGCACGGGAAGTCGTGCATTATAGTTACTGTGCAAAGATTAAACTTAAAAATCAATGTTCGTGAAGATGGAAGCTATGTAGCGGAAAAAAAACGGACACGTTAAAACTTTAAGCGTGCCACAAATGGCGGATATTAATGGTGATAAGCGTATATATCTTTTGCGTTGTAGGTATGAAAGTGGGAGTAGCTAAAAATTGGTTCATCAGAGATCTTTTTTTCCCAAGCGCTCATTGAAGGTGATTCTAAAGCGTCGTAATGCTGTGGTTAAATCTTGAACACGCAACAATTTTTGCCGTTCAAACGCGTGATTACGACCATCGCGGGAGATTTTTCGAATAAAATCACATGTGCGCGGTCGTTTGCATTTTGCCGAAAAAATTGTGTGACATCTTACACAGTCATTCCTCCGTTCGATCAGAGATTTTTTTGAGTTCTAGCTATTAGTTTATAGCCAAAATAAGATGATAATTAATTTGTAAATTTTCGTACATTCTGTAAATGCCATAAAAAAGCTTCTGAATGAATTTTCTGGAGTACGACATTGGCGGTCTGGTTAAGATTCAATTTTAATGATTGCCAATAATAAATGCATCACATTTCTTCAACAGCCTTCTAAATTTTTGTTCGAAATGATCAAAACTTTTTTAAATTTTTTTAATGTTTTTGAAATTATTTTGGAAATTTCAAATTTTTTTAAATTTTTGGACTTCGTCCTTTGGGCAAAATCCAAAGGACAAAGTGTTCATGTTTTTTTTGTCCTTTGGACTTTTCCCTTTGGATTTTGTTCTTTAGACTTTGTCCAAAGGACAATTTTAAGTAGCATTCATACTTCGTCCAAAGAAAAAAATCCAAAGGACGTTTTGGCTTTTTTAAAATTGTCCTTTGGACTTTGTCCAAAAGACGTTTTGTGATAGGTATGAACCAGCCTTAAATCTTTGCTGACACCGCGCCGTCTATGTTCCAGCATTGTTTTATAAGATTTCATCAAGATGAAATTATTCAACCACTTATATATTTCTGTCTTCCAACGAATAAAGGAACGAATCTTCGGGCTCAAGTACCAGACCGGGCTCATGCCTAAAACACTTTTTGAAAAGGAAAAAAAAATTAAAAACGCAAGTTTCATGCTATTGTCAAAAATATATAACATACCGAAAAATGTGCAACTATAACTGCAATATAAAATTATTTGTCAAACATCTGCGGAAAAGTGTTTGTTATTATAAAAAGTGGTAAAACTAAAAGCCAATAAAATTATTTACAGCTTAAAACGTGGGTTTAAAAACAGTTTAAATTGTGTTTTTTTAAAAAAAAATGTCTGATCCGGAAAAATGTTTCCTCAGTGATGACAAATTAAATTTCCCCGGACGCGTGTCTTAAGTCAAATTTTTAAAACTGCTGCTAAGAAAGTAAATATAGCTTTTTTATAGGGAATTAATTTTTGATCGATCAAATTTAGCAATCTGCGTTTGTTTCCGGCATCATTTCACCAGTTTTGCACTTTTGATTTGAGAAACAATAGAAACCGCTATCTGTCATTGTGTGGCGCGTTTCTATTCTCTTGCCGAAATCGGGTGTTAATGGCCTTTCATCTTCTTAAAAACTGTCAATTTCTCCATAATTCGCCCGTTTTTCCAGATAACGCGACCTTGTTGTGCGCTTGACTGAGCTCCGCTCTTTTCAAATTTTCCCGGAATTTTTAAGTTTTCAACATCAAATAACCTGTCTCAAGTTTTTGAAAGCTATAAGAAATTTTTACAATAAAACTGCAACAATTTTTTCGTAAATTTGTTCGAGCATGCGAGTTTTCTTTTTCAGCATGCGGGTGATATTTTATTTTTTTAGTAAACGCAGAAAGTTCGGTATTTACTAATTTTGTTTTTTTTTGTTGCGTCCGGAATATGAGCGTTTTCACGCCAAATTAACAACGTACGTTGAGTTGGACAGATACTGAATATATGAGTTTTCCGATGGATCACAGTTCTGATGGATCACAGAGTGTGACAAAACTTTAAATTCCTCACCTCTGTTTGTTATTTTATACAGGCGAACGCGTTTCCGCAGAAATATTAGGCAATAAACATACATATAAAACGTTTTCAAACTGTCCTTGTTACTATTGTCACTGTTCACACATTTGTTCATGATTAAATAAAAAAGTTCATTTTGCATAAAACTACTTGTTTGTGGCTTTAAATGCATAAAATTAAGCACTTTATTTTAATTTCAATGAATTGACATACATATATAATAAAATATTAGCAAAATGTGTATAATGCTGTACGATTTAAAAAAAATTATTTTAATTTAACAGGAACTCAAAATGAGTTACAATATTTCAGGTCTGGTTTTCTTTAAAGGCGGCATAAACCCGCAAAATCTGTGTCAAAATCTATTTAAATGTATTTTTTTAAATTTCAACTAAATAAACAGGTCAAACTCATATATTTCTGCCTCATATTTTTGTGTTCGCTTTCATACTTCAATAAGCAAAACATTACTCTTCTTTTAATTTTTAAGCTTTATTGTGTGTCGTTTGTTTTCATATTTTTTCATTGAATTTGATAAAGAACAAAAATATAGTAGCAGGGCTTTAGTAAGTTTTTTAAAATTTTTTAAGCTCGATTTTTATATGTAACGGTAACATTTTATTCACAAAAAAAGGCAAAAAATTACACGATTTTTCGCCAAGACTTTAACGAATCAACCTTTAATTTTTTTAAATGTTACAGTCTAAGTATAAGTGAAGCTAAGAAAAAAATATATGTGGGTCTGTAGTTTCTTTTTAAGCAAAAAAAAATGTTATAGATGCCTTGCGGTGTCATTTCGTTTCGACAATACTACAGCAAAATGAGCCACAGTCATTATAAAATACACAGGGCTGTGACTTATTCTGTAGTTAGAAGAATGCTTTTGAGTGACAGTCACAAATATGTTAATGACAGAAAAAATTTAGAGATTTTTCATGATTTGCGATAATGAAAAATGGTCATAGTTTTGTAAGCAAAACGGCAGCAACGAGATGCGCATACAAATTCCACTGTTTTTGGGCGGTTAAAGTTCCATAAACATTGATTTTATTGTGAGTTTTTTTTTTTTCAAATTATCCAATAGTTAGACAGAATAAAAGTTTAAGAATCATAAACTCATCGTAGCATATTCATAAATTTTATTTCATAAAATTATTCTTCGTAGCAATATAATAACAAATATTGCGAAATAAAAAATGACTAACTTATATAAGCAAAAGATTTTATACTTTTTTGAACGAAGAACAAACATAAATAATGTTGACAGTAGAGGTTTCGCGGTTGTCAAAACTTATTGCGAGTGTGATATTTTAAATTTTAATTCTGTCCAAATAGTTTACTACTTTTCTATCTGAAATATACCCGGATATATGAAACTACGTTTCTTGTTTTATTTCTATGATTTTCAAGGTATTTTTAATTTTTTACTATAAGTTTAATTTAAACCTAAAATTTAAACACAAATTAATTCAGATTTTTTAAAGGTTTTATATAGACACCTTGCACTGTACTCTGTTTATACATGAAGTATGAAATATACATAAGCGTCACCATAATAGATAATTACCGTATCTCCTACTTATCTTTCGTAGTATGCAGTTGCAGATCAACTGATCGAAAACGCGCGAATTTTCGATCAGTTAATCTGCATACAACAAAAGATAAGTAGGAGATACGGTAATTATCCATTATAGTGACGCTTATGTATATTGCATACTTCATGTATAAACTGAGTTCCAGTACAAGGTGCCTATAATCAATAGTTTTTAGGCATTCCATATAAATAAACTTCCTATGGAAATTTCTCTAAACAAATAATTAAGATAAAAAATAAAACGTTTTTTTTAAACTTTTTTTTGTCAGTTCGAATTGGATCTTATTAGATATTTTCGAAATTAAAAGTAATGTGCCGTCGCGATGACCACGTGCCCAAATTGAAAAAAAATACGAAGGTTTTACTTTAAAAACTGCGTAAAAAAGAACACTTTTCAAAACTTTAGAAATGTCTAAGATCTCAGTTTCTTTGGACACAATCAAGGTGAAACTCCGCCACTTGATCTTTTAGTTGAGGTCCTTTGTTAATATGCAAGACGTCGCAATGAAACCCCTCCGCGGCGGCTTACATCACCGCCAGTTTTTCGCAGTCTTACTTTGTTGATAGTTTTTTTTCGAAATTCGCATTTTCAAATAAATAAAGTTCCCGCCAGTATTTTTATGATTGCTTTAAAATTTTCAAGATTTATTCAATTTTTCGATTCAGTTATGCTGCAAAAAATATGTGTCTAAAAACTAACTAAATTCAGTAAGTATAAAATTATGTATTGTAAAAATTTTGGACAGAAAAAGAAGGAAAAGCCTTCTCCGGAGCTTTGAATAAAATATTACAAAAGGTGCTAGAAAATAAATGATGCTAAAGAATATATGAGTGTTAGGTTTTTTCTATAAAACTACCGCCAAATCTGCCGCCAAACTGCCGCCATTTAGGAACCAAGGCGTTAAAGTAAAAAAATTTTACAATAAGACGGTTTTAACTAATCTATAGTTTATTTTTCTAACTTTAAAATTTACAAAAATGTGTTATAAATGTATATGTGAATTCAAAAATAGAGTTATTTTATTTACTTGGAGATCTTTTCTGCCGTTTCTGTTTCGCTTGTGGAAACAACTATGGAAAAAAAATGGTGGCAAAGATCCAAATGGATATTTGCCGCCATAATTCCCAACGTTTGCCATAACAGGGTCTCATAAAATTCACAGGTGAGTTTTTTGGTTCTCAGTTAAAATAATTGGTAATGGGGAATATCAATAACAAAAGCGGGTCGCACCCCCATTTAAGGTGCTCAGGGGGGGGGCTTAAATAAAAAAAAGGAGTTATGGCTGCTATGGTATTTTTTTAAAAATTTACCAGCTGGTAGTGTTGTGTGAGATAACTTTGATGTGTTGTGTGTGCTGTTGTGTAATTATGATATATTGCGCGCTGAAAAGTTCGCGCGGCGCGCGCTGAAAATTGATAACTGCTCTTATATTGATAGCTATGCTGCTGGAGCAAAATGCCCCACGGTGCAATAGGCTGTAGTTTGCTCAGCTACTTTCTAAAAAGGAGATCTCCGTGAAGAAAAACAACTCGGTTTTGTTTTCAATTTTTTGTAAAATAAAAAAAAGATTAACAGTTTTTTGTAATATACAAAATTGTTTAAAGATGTAAATATGAGATTAACATTATTTAATTACATATAACTGAGTGAAAACCTTAGTTTTTAAATGGCGGCGGTTGGGCGGCTATCTGGCGGCAGTTTGGCGGCAGTTTGGCGGCAGTTTGGCGGCAGATTTGGCGACGCACATCCAACACGTACTTAATTCAGTAAGTATAAAATTATGTATGTATCGTAAAAATTTTGGCCAGAAAAAAAAGAAAGCCTTCCGGAGCTCTGAATAAAATATTACAAAAGGTGGTAGAAAATGAATAATGCTAAAGGCTATATGAGTGTTAGGTTTCTTTTGTAAAATTAACTAAATTCAGTAAGTATAAAATTAAGTATCGTAAAAATTTTGGGCAGAAAAAAATGAAAAGCCTTCTCGAGCTTTGAATAAAATATTACAAAAGGTGGTAGAAAATGAATGATGCTAAAGGCTATATGCGTGTTAGGTTTTGTTTTGTGTCAAGTGCAGTAAACATAGAATCCGATTAGAGACGGACGAGTGCTTTCAAAATTAGCCCACTCAAAAAACTTGATTAAAGAAGACACACATCTGTCACTTATCAAATTTTATGAAGAAGGCTGTGTGACATACACCAGTAGAGATCTAATCCATGGTCTCTGGTTCTTGCTATTGCAAACAGTCTTCAATAGAAAATCTGACTGAAATACAGGACAACGCTTTGAATTTTGTTTAAATGTTTAATATAATAGACTTTTTTATAAGAAGTATAAACTCGATAAGATTTCGAAGGATTAAAACTAAAGGTTTATTTGTACCCGGGGGAAGTTAAATCCAAAATTCGGAGCCGTGTGTAAGATTTGGGGCTTTTGTAACTCAAAACAGGAACTATGAGCCCTAACAAAAAAAATTTAACTCTACACCTAAACGGAAACTCGAAAGTTAAACATGAAAAAAATAGTTTTTAACCAAAACAAAAATTTGAAGTCATAGCCTTAAATAGGAGATTTAATTAGGTTTTTTGTTTCTATGGCTTCAACTAATATAGGCTTCGACTTAAACTCAAAATTTTTCACTCTGAAATTCAAGTTCCAAGTTCTTCGGAAGCTTTTAGTGTGCTAATTTCCTAATAAATTTAAAAAGAAAAGTTATATGATTCTTCCAATTTTTTTTAAATTAAAACTTGTTTAAATGCATTCAAAAATACTTCAAAAAATGCGGTTTAACTAATATAAAACATAATTCTGTTTATAAATTATCAATTTTTATTTTAAAAACAGAGATCCGCAGTTACATTGAATTCATGTCACGCGAAGCTAACTAGTTGCAGTATGGTGACTAGTACATTCAGTATTTTTGCGCAATTTTCCAAGCCAGAAATTCAAATAATTCAAATTTTGTGAACGCACTTTTCAAATCCCAATTTCGCTTACGTGATTGAAGAATTATAACTAGCCAGAGCCATCATAATTAAGGGTAAAAGCATTAAAAAACTGTCTTAAACTACATTTTAAATGAGTTTTTGTTTAGAACTATATGGTAAAGATGTTATTACTCTCCAATATCATGCTCCGGAGCTCTGGCCGTTTAAAGCGGAGAAAGCTCCGGAGCTTCTCCCTTTAAATAAGCTATTTTAATCTTATTTAAGCTTAAAATACTTTAAAACTACTTTATTAGCATTTTTAAGACTAACGTTCTAACGTTTTAAATAAGTTTTGAAAAAAAAAATAGTTTACAAAAAAAATCTTGAAAAAATAATCTATAGCATTACGATTTAATTATTTATGAAATTAGTAAAAAATAGGGCGAGCTCCGGGAGTTGCTCCGGAGCTCCTAAAAGCGAAGCTCCGCTCCGGAACTCGAAGCTCCGTGGCAGATCACTATTATATGATTTGTTTGCGTTGCAGTTAGCGGTTTTGGTTTTAAAACTGTAAAAAGGTCTTAGTTTACAATTTCTGATCGTTTTAATTTCGAAAAATGGTGCGGGTAGTTGGCGTTATGAGTTCGCTAGATAAAGATTGGGGGCGATTTCTGCAATTTTCCGCGTATAATTTTCCAGGGGTACGTTCGACGTAAATGTAATAAAGTATGTCGTTTTGTAAAGAAAATCGGCAATTGATTGGACCGCGCTACTGAAAATTTGAAATTAAATTTGAATTCGCAATCATATATAAGCAGTCTGCTGTACATTTTTAAAGAACAAAACCATCGTTTTTCCCTTTGGGTTTTTGCTGTTTTTTCTTACGTTTTTTTATTACGTTAGTTACTTACTTGTTTTTAGAAAAACAACGCTGTTTTATTTAGCCTTGTATATTTCTTTTTCCTCTAAGTTTTTGGGTTCTTCTATGTTTTAAACTTCGGTTTTAATGTTATTTTATATTATATTTGATACAATATTTTGCTCAACTGTTGAACGTAATATTCGAAACTGCTTTTTTCTTTTATTTTTGAATACAAATCTAAATTTCAATATTTACGGAAATATAAATGGAGTTTTTGTAGCGTATAGAAATTTTAACCACTATTAAAAACATTAATAATAATAAAAACTAAAAACCACAAAAATATTCCAGAAACTTTAACGCATATAACTTTTTTAATTAACCATAAGATCAAAATAACTAATTGGTGAGTAGAATATTAAAGTAAGTATTCAGTCAAAAAAAAACAAACAAAAAAACACACCAAATCGCCGTTACTACGGCAAAATGAGCCACAGTTCGTATAAAATATGTGTGCCTGTGATTCATTTAAGTTTAAAACAAGGTGCTGTTAACTACAGAATCAGTCACAGTCACGTGTATTTTATAATGACAGTGGCTCATTTTGCCGTAGTAACGACAAAATGTCCATTCTTAGACACCGGTGCATTGCATTCACAGCATCATGCATTGGCACCCCTTTCGGAAGCTACCTACTTTATTTACGCAAGTACCCTGATATGCAAATATTTAAGGCTCCGGATAAGCGGTAATCTAATCCCACTTTCTCCCAAATTCCGCGCCGTTTCTTACCTTTTCTGGCCCATTTCCCATATCGTCCTGATCATGACAAAATGAGTCATAATCATTATAAAAAAATACTATAGGCAAATAAAATCTAGCTGAGCGCAATATTTGCAGTATTGAATCGACTTTTTAACAACAAAAACATTCAAAATTTTTCACTAAAGCGGATTAATAACAAAGATTAAAAACTGTATTTTAATAATTATTTATTAAATTACTTAATTTAATACCTAATTGCAAATTTTTTAAGGGCTAAAGTTGGCTATTTTTTGTATATTTTGTGAAAAGGTGGAATTAAAAAAAATCTGCGTTCTTATTAAAGATAAATTCCATCAGGGTGAAAATAAATGAGTGGTAAAGTAACCACTAGTTTTTTGAGAAAATATCACGTGCAGAGAAACACATGACGGAACTAAATAATAATTGGTTACATAACCGCTGAAAACTTTTTTTTTAAAATTTTTCTAGCTCACGGGTTTATTTTTTATTTCTTCCTGGCGGAGAGCGGTTATAGTTTTTTTTTTAAAACGTCATTACCGCACAGTTTTAATTGGTCCCCTCATATCTGCAATCTTATTTTCAGCGTCAGCCAGATATAATTCAACCATAGTAACTGCGACTGTTTTTTATATCTTAACACACGAGTAATATAAACACAATGAGTCAGAATCCTCGTAAAATATCCGTAACTGTGACTCTTTTTTTATCTTAACACAAAAAATTTTAAAAAATAAGTCAGAGTCACGTTGATTTGATGCTGATTGTGACTCTTTGTGTCAGAGTAACGACGATTTTCCGTCTTAGTCAGACTTCAGCTGTCGGCGAACGGGTATCCTCGCTATTTCTGCCAAATTAGTCGCAGTAACGAATATTTTACACTGACTCTGATTTGTTTTGTTGTAGCCACGAAAGAAATAAGAAGTTATTCAACCGGGTTCATCCTTTCAGGGTGGACAAAGGAGCGTTTTAACTTAACCGCGACCTCCCACCCCATGCTGCGCATCTTTACATACGCCGCAGTACGTTTTCCGTTAACAACATCTGGCTTCCAAAGTTCCCCAACTGGATTTATATGCGGTCGGTTGGTCAGTTCGCGTCAGAGTTAAAATAGGTGTCGGAGTCAGGGGCGTTATCTCGACGCCGGCTATTCAAATCTTGCGTAAATTCCAAATTTTAAAATGTTCTTTAAAAAAATGTCAGGTATAGGTTTTTCGTTAACAACATCTGGCTTCCAAAGTTCCCCGACTGGACTTATATGCGGTCGGTTGGTCAGTTCGCGTCATAGTCGGAGTCAGGGGCGAAAGGCGCGCCAGCGACGGCTTTTAATATTTTTCGTAAATCCCACTTTTTAAAATGTTTTTAAAAAATGTTAGACTTTGCCTGGAAGCATGGGAATTGGTTTTTTATTTGTTTGTACTTTATTTTCTGAATACTGCTATAATCGAAGTTGTATTTTATGTATTTATTCTATTTTTATAATCCTGCTATTATCGATGTTTTACATTCAATTGTTATGAAGTTATTGGCATTCCAAACAAAAGCAGTATAATTTTACAGTCATCCGTGAGTGATAAGTGACAATGAGTTCCCATAGCAGCGACTATACTGTTTGAAAAAGTTACTTTTACTTAAACTAATAAAAGTAACAAATTTTGGATTACTTTTACTTTTACTCGACTTTTGAAATTTCAATTACTTTTACTTTTACTCTTACTCGACTTTTAAAATTATAGTTACTTTTACTCTTACACTTACTCTGATTTTTTCCTGCAATTACTTATATTAATTTAAGTAAAATTTAAGTAATTTCAATGAGTAGATTCCCTATGAACTTGTTGTAAAATGAGTGGCTGAAAATTTTTTAAACCGCTAACCCGCTAAAACCGTTTATTTTGACCAAAAAACTTATTAAACAGATAATTTATTTTATAAAATTAGTAAAAACTAGAAAAGTACTCTGGAAATTCAAATCCCAGCGTTTTTCTCCGTTTCAAAATTACTTTTATTATTTTTTTACTCTTATTTTTACTTAAAAAATAGATCATACTTTACTTTTACTTTACTTAAAAAAATTTTGATCTTTACTTTTACTTTTACTTTACTTAAATTAAAATTTTTTAAATTACTTTTACTTTTACTTAAAATAATCTAAAATCATTACTTTTTACAACACTACAGCGACAAGTGACAACGTATTGGTCTAAACGTGCGTGAAACGCATTGTCACTTATCAATACAGTGTGAAATAGGCCTATGCATTTAAAAGCTTCTGTCATTTTTTTAAGCGCTCAATAATAATACTTAGATTTGGATTTTTCAATAATTTGGTGTATATAGATTTGATTTCCTTAATTTTTTAATTCCATTTATTTATTTTTTGATTTAAATTAAAAACCATGTCAATTTCCTTACATTGCCTTCTCTTCTAGCATATATTGTTTTATATACGAAAACAAAATTATTGTTTGCTTTATCAGCCGTAGAGATTAAAAATTTATCTGAGTAGAGGTTTACATTTCTTACGAATACAATATTAATTGACATGTTTCAATCACAATTATTAATTACATATTGCTTTCTCCAAAACTTTATCCTGTTATTTCTTACATTATGAAAGAAATTTAAAAAAGTTTTCAAACTTTTATTTTTAAATTTGTATTTTGAGTCATGGTATAAAATTTCTATTGAAATTGTTTCATTGCTCAAAACGTTCATAACTTCATATTCCAGTTATACGGTTTAGTAAATCTGGATTTTTATCCGTTTTAACCGCGACCTGCTACTTATCACGCTGCGTCTTTAGGTCCACCGCAATAGTTTTACGCACCCAGACCCAACAACATCCAGTTTCAAAACTCTGTACTGGACTTATATGAGTACGGGGTCTTTAAGCAAGAAACTTGGAACCATTGGAAGTTTTTGGTATCTTGGAGCTACAAACAACGAAAACTTAAAGACCTTAAGAAGAAATTGGTTTGGGGTTGGATTTAGGCCTCGCTTAGGCTTAGATCAACGTTTAAGCGGTTTTTAATTTTTGGCTCCAAGTTCCCAACTTATATGGCTCCAAGTTCCCCAGTTTCGGCTCCAAGTTCCTTCGGCTCCATCTACCCTAAATCCATATAATATGTCGTCGTTTACTGCAGCAAAATGAGTAAAAAGCAATAATATAAAATACACGTGGCTGTGATTCATACAATGTACTGTTTAAAATCTATTAAAAGTCACAGTCGCGTACATTTTATAACGAATGTGACTCGTTTTGCTGTAGTCAGGACGTGGTCGGTCGGTCAGTTGGCGTTGGAGTCGGGAGTTAGGGGGGAAATAGCGGCAGCTGGGTGGTGGGTTTTAAAATCTTAGTCGTTTATAATGACAAAATGAGTCAAAATCTTCGTAAATTACCCGTAACTGTGACTGTTTTCATTTTTTTTATTACACGAATAATAAACGTTAAGTTTGGAATCGGCTGAATTTTATGCTCATTGTGTCTTTTTATGTCGTTGAGGAACGACGTTTTGGTAAATTATACCTCCCACAGTCCAGTTCGCACCTTTTTTTGTGGACGCGTGTGGCGAAGGAATGCGAAGCTTTTTGGAAGGTGATTAATGACGAGCCGGTGTAAATTATTTTTTTAAACTTGTAAAACTTATTTTATACTTCTTTGTTAAATAGGTTTAATTTACCGTGTATATTTTAAACCGCATTTTTTATGTATTATTTTATATTTTTTTAAAATTCGTTGCTTTTTGTTAGCATAATTTCGCAGAATGATTTTATGGATTAAATAAGAGTTATCTAAATTAAACATATGAAATTGATTTATGATTCTGTAATTTTTGAAACTTTCGACTCTTTAAAAATAAAGGTAATTTATTTTAATTAAATTTGGAGTTTAAAAATATCGTTAAAAATTCCAATTGTTTAAAACCCGCTTATTCTAAAGATAATTTTTACCAAAACTTCAAAAGGAAAAAAAGTGTTTTAATATTGAAATTTATCATACTATATATTTTTTGGTAATATGAAAATTTACTACTAAATTTGTCCTTGTTAAAGTTATTTACCAATACATTTATATTTAAATTAATGATTTTCCAGCCTTCCAACTCCGGAGCTCCGGCAATTTAAAACGCGGACTTTAGAGATTCGCCCTCTAAATGTGTAAACCTTGCAATATATTTTAAAATATTCTATTTTAATTGTTTTTAATAATAGTTTTAGAAAAAAAATTAGTTTACAAAAAAAACCTTTGACAAAATTATTTTATGAAAATTTTCTTTAACATTTACTTAACACAAAAAAGAGCAAAGTTTCCTAGCCATACATGAGTAAGTTGGTCCGCAGTGGGGGGGGTTAAACCCCAAATTAGGGGTGGGGTTAAAATCCGAGAAACGCAAAATACTCATATCTTTTTTTTCTGGAGTGCATTTTACCCATATCGTTTTTCGATTTCAAAGAAAAATTAGGTAAAAACGCTAATTTTAGGTCAAAAATGCCTTTTTATTGCGTTTTTGAGCTTTTTACTGCTTAAAACATTCATTTTGATCTGAAAACTTAGATTTGGAGGCAGTTAGAAGTCATTATAAAGACTTTTTTTTTCATTTTTCCAAAATTGGGGGATTAACCTTTTCTCCCCCCCACTTCTAAGTGGGGAGGTTAAACCCCCTTACCAGAATTTTATGGGGGGGAGGGTAACCCCCCCCAAACCCCCCTCCTCCCGTGCCCATGTATGTTCCCAGATCATGCTTTTTGGAAATCGCTCCGCAGCTATGCGACGCTGGGACCCGTTTTGGTCTATATGGAGCTCTGGAGAAATTGATAAATAAATAAAAATACTATAGATAAGATGTTAATTTTGCAAGCCATACTGAGATATTCGTTTATTCTAAGAAGCGAAAAAGTTTACACCAAAATTCGTCCTTGAATTCAAATATTAATTTCTTGTATAGCGTGACAGATTGGTATCTTTTGGTGTTTTCATTCAAATAAATTCTACTTATCTACAGTGAAGAATAAAACTAGATAAAATTGTGTTTATTAAAACATGTTTCTGGACTTTAAACTAATACAGTATGTTGCTTTAACTATGCTTTTCTACTTTAACTATATTTTTTAATTTTTTTTATAAACCATATAGGTTCTAGGGCTGGGTTTTCTATTGATCACTAAATATTAATTGATTGTTTTCTTAAACAAAAATTTTTTTACGATTTTCTTAAATTTTTTAGGAAAACAAAATTGGTAAAAATGTGTACTCCATGATTAAATGCTGTCTCTAAAGCCAAAAAAGGAGTTTTTTTTAAATTTTGTAGACATGATTACACAGAACAAACAAAGACTTAATTAGAGGTATTTTGATAATTCCAAGTCATACTAAACAAAAAAAATTAGCTTCATTTTTCAAACGTGAAATCATCAAAAACGGTTGTTGCAACGGTTGTTTATTTTCTGTTAAACCAAAAATATATAATACTATATATTATATTAAGGAAAAATATGTCACTCCCCACTAGAAGTGAAACAATTTTGTGCCATTTTTTGAGCACTGCCATTAATTGTCATGCACAAAAAATGGCAAAACAACTGCCATTAATTGGGCAAGTGTCGTGTAAATGGGCACTGCCTAAAAACTAGCAGTATTTTCGCGAAACCAGACACAACCAGCCAATCACAGCAAACCAAAAGGTACGAATTTAAATACCCACCGAGTTAATGTTTCAACGTATCTTAATATATTTTTAAATACCCAGTCACCTGTCGTCAGGACGGTTTTAACCTAAAACCGTTTAGACGATTAAAAAATCCGAGCTCTTTTTAAATAACAAGAGCTCGGCTCAATTTTGGAATGCATACAACTGTTATTTGATCGAAAACCGTAATTACCCTAATTTTATGGTGAAGTAGAGCCGTTAAAAATTCACAAAAGTAAAATTGTAGTTGTAAACTTTTGCCTTCGATTAAGTTGAATTTTAATGAGGTTTTTCTTTTTAAAGCAGCAAAAAAATACAAGACACTATAAGCCGTCTTTTCATACATAATGTTTCTTAAAAAACACATTTTTAAATTCATAGCAAGCCCTTAAAAATTCAGTATTTAAAATTAGAGCCCGTTTTAAGCTTTTTTGATTACCGCTGTTAAATTTTAAATTTAAAACACTTGCCACTGAAAGAAGCTTTTAAAATGGAACTTGTAAAGTTAATAACATAAGTGAAAAAAAATCGGGGTAGCTGCGGTTTTTCATCAAAACCAGGTATACAGTATGCACCCCAAAAAAGCCACTCTTCCCCATAAAGAAGAGAGCTCGGATTAGTCGTCTAGTATTATATATTTTTGGTTAAACTATACATAAAAATAAACTAAAAAAACAACTCTTTTGTTTGATTAAGTGTTGTTTTGAAATCACTGAAAAGCATTGAGTTTGCATTTTTTTGCGAAAAGTTGAGATAATAGTTATGTATAATTTATTAATATTTTTAAGCTTCAACTGCAAAAACTATATTAGCTTAAAATCACAGGCTGTTCACACTAGTTTTTATAGCGCGTTTTATAGTAACCTTATAAAACTTATTTGGCAGTTCTGGTGATTACTTCTTGGTGGAATATAAATAACTTGCTAATGTGAATATAATAATTTAATATTATGTAATAATAATTATGTAATAGTTTTATTTTTATTTTAGTTTTACAGTAGTGTTTTGTTAAAAATTGTGATCTTGTTTGCATTAAAAATAGATGTCTTATCATTATTACATATATGTTTTGCACTACATTCATCTTATAGGCCTTGTTTGTTGTATAATTTTATATTTATTTTTATCCAGTAAATTAAGTTTGTTCTATAAATAATCAGTTCACTTAAGCATTTCAATAAAAACACAGAGCACAGTATATTATTAAGTGTTCCTATTTTTTTATGTTGCGTCTTGAAAGTTTACTATCAAATATAAAAGGAACAAATGGCTATTATTACAATTGTTATTTATTTATTTATTTATAATTCGCATAGTGCAGGGCACAGCTAAAGCATTAAAAATGCACTGAAATAAGCTGACCCTTTGTTAGTAAAATTATATTAATTATAAACATCTAGTATCAATCCGTTTGGTGGATCTTTCTTTGGTCCACTGTTTTTTCGAATATCCAGATTGAAATAATAAAATATTGTTTTAATATTTATTTTCTATCTGTCTCTGTATGTCTTGTTTGTGTGTATTAGGTAAATTAAAATTTTTACAAATTAAACTTATATTATCTCTGAATAAATTTTCCTACTTTATAGTTGTTATTATAATAAATGCCGATATGATAAGCTAGTATTTTTACTATTGTCTGTTTTACTATTTTATTTTGCATTTATAACGTGTTATTTTTATCTTTTTGTTATTATTTCTTTTAGGAATACTAATTTGGAATTAGTGAAAAATCATTATTGACAGATTATTACTAAAGTCATCTTTTTCATTCCGAAAGACTTCTCCTTGAAACCATAGGCAAGTCCATTTTGTCCGGGTTAGTTAATATTCTAGAAGAGCAATATAATATAAAGTATTATTAAAACCAGTCAGTCAACTTCTAAGTGACGACAGATGTATGGCATATTATTCGTATTTAAAGAATATAATCTAGTTTTATCGTAGCATCGGTGTCTGGCGCAAAACGGTGCAATATAGTACTACACGCTATATGCTCGCTATATAGTACTTATTTGGACGTTTTATTAGGGGCATCGTGGATTTAGAAAAACTTGATGAAGAAATTTAAACCAATTTATATTTTGAGAAAGATACAAATATATATGTTCTCCAATTTCGCTTTTAATAGTTTTTTTATTTGTGAAATAATTTAAATTTTTATGTTAAGCCTGGGAAGTAAGCATTTATTCAATTTTGAATTTTTAGGAACAAAAAAAAATAATCACGGAATGGATGAACCAAGGAGAAAGTAAAACGGTTGATTCAAAATGGGTTTTTAGTGATATTTTACATTCATCTTTTCAACTCAAAAAAATAACACACAAAACGAATTTTAAATAATATTCTAGCAAAAGACGAAACAAAGTTTCGAAAAAAAAGCCTTATATTAAATGGAATAGTATAAAGCTACATAAGTCTAAAAACTAAATGCCAGAAAAGACTGAAACAAGTCTCTTTAAAACCTGTAAATTAATAACAGATTTTGTGAAATTTTCAGAAAAACAAAACCGAATAAAAACAATACGTGTAAAAGCTTTAGTTTGCGTTTTTTAACCATTAATAAAACTTAATTCACATAAATTTCTCTCAAAGTGGATTAACTTTTACATGAGTTAACCAGCTGTAAATACCACAGTATTAGTTAAGTCACACGTCGTCAAAACGATACAAAAAAGTATAACGCAAGCGTCACAGTAACCATGAAAAATTTCTGTCAAAATAAGTTATCGCATTGTGCATTAAATTTTGTGATTTATCATTATTTTCGTATAAAGCAAAACGTACCGCCATATTAACGGCTTTTTAAAATCAAATATCAAGTTTTAAGTCCGAAAAACATTGAAAAATTCAGATTTAATATAAGGCGACTTTTAATTTAACAAATACATTGACAGCTAATTTGTTTTATGTAATAAATAGAAACATTAAAGAAAAAGTCGCCTTATATTAAATCTGAATTTTTCAATGTTTTTCGGACTTAAAACTTGATATTTGATTTTAAAAAGCCGTTAATATGGCGGTACGTTTTGCTTTATACGAAAATAATGATAAATCACAAAATTTAATGCACAATGCGATAACTTATTTTGACAGAAATTTTTCATGGTTACTGTGACGCTTGCGTTATACTTTTTTGTATCGTTTTGACGACGTGTGACTTAACTAATACTGTGGTATTTACAGCTGGTTAACTCATGTAAAAGTTAATCCACTTTGAGAGAAATTTATGTGAATTAAGTTTTATTAATGGTTAAAAAACGCAAACTAAAGCTTTTACACGTATTGTTTTTATTCGGTTTTGTTTTTCTGAAAATTTCACAAAATCTGTTATTAATTTACAGGTTTTAAAGAGACTTGTTTCAGTCTTTTCTGGCATTTAGTTTTTAGACTTATGTAGCTTTATACTATTCCATTTAATATAAGGCTTTTTTTTCGAAACTTTGTTTCGTCTTTTGCTAGAATTTCCGCCTTTTAATGCATTGAATTCAATGTCATTTATTAAAGATATAAAACATTAAAAAATTTACTCATTTTAAAAGAAACGTCATGGTCTCCTCATGATATGAATACAATTATTTTCATATCCAAAACTTCAATGTAATTTTAAGCAGTATACTATACAAAAATTAAGTCTGGGTAACTCCGTAAAATTGTATGGAACCTGAAAGAACCATATAAAATAGTGTGTTTTTCTTCTGCTTAAATTTTTTTAGTTAGACCTGATTTAACCACTTTTTTGGAAATTAGCTTTATTTGGACTTTTGTTTTGTGCTTGATTTTTCTGGATTGATGGTTTATTTTTAAACAACAAAACCACACCATTGTAAATGGTTTTTCCAGGTTCCATACAATTTTACGAGGTTACCCAGACTAGTCTTTTCTCGCATTAAATTTTTGGAGTGATTGTAGCTTCATAGTATTCCATATAAAAAAGAGTTTTTTACTGTTTCGATTTTGATAAATTTCCGTCTATTGAAACATTGTACCCCGCAGCGCTCACACGTCACCCAAGATTGATTTCATTTTATTTTTTAAAATATTTTTATTGTTGCCATATGGCTGCTAATTAGTGGTAAGGATATTTTTTCGCTCTTCCAGTTGAAAATTAGTAATTTTTATAAAAAGGTAAGGAATTATAATTTAAACCAAAAAAATAACCACAAGAGAATGTGTATTACTGAATGAAGTTACTTAATATGTAATTCAGTAAGGAAAAAAAGTGTCACACAAGTACCCCAGTACCTAATGCGTAACTTAGAAAAAAAACTGGTCGTTTTTCACATGAACAGAGGTTTAACTACGGGCAATAGAGCATATTCGAGAATAAAATTCAGGTGAGGGGGCAATTTAGCATCTACGTGCAAAAAATCAGCTCCAAATATTTACCACAGGAAAAAATTTTTGGGGGACCCAAAAAAAAAAAAAAAAACAAAAAAAAGTTAAGCAAATTAAGCTTATTAGTATGAAATTCAGGTATGTTTAGCAAAAGTTTTTAGGTTTTTAATATCAGAAAAATATGGGTAATATTTTAGTTATGTAAAATGTTTAGATTTTTAATTGGCTAAAAAACTATTAAAGGTTTTGTTGATTTCGATGACGCCATCAACAACGGTTAACCGCGCAGTGACTTAACCCATTTAATATAAGGGAAAGAGCGCTCCGCGCTCTTCGTAAATTATAAAACAACTCATAGAAAAATTGAAAAACAAGACAGTACCCGACTTCTTTTTTTCCTAGAAAAATACACCTGTTCACTTTTTACTTTTTAGAATGAATTGAAATTTAAAACTAAGCTTTTGGAAACAATGTTAATTTTCTGTGAAGTTTCGTCAAAATTCCTTGCCCATGAACGATTTTTAATTTATTTATGATACCCGTCTTTTATAAATTAAAAAAATTCTAAATATTTATCTGACTTGACACAAAACGGTTAATGTTTTGTAGTTACGCAGGTGAATATTTTTAATTTTAATCTTTGTTGTCGTATTTTATTTCTGATGTTTTTTGCGTGAAATTTTTCCATTAAAACACAAACAAAATGTTTAAATATCGAAAAATTCTTTTGTTTTATTTTCTTTTTTAATCTTGTTGGTTATTCTTGTTTTTCGTAAAGTATGTAGCCGTGCGATTTTCATTTGTCATACTTCCATTTTAAAAATTAATAAAATGTTGATAATTACTAAAATTTTTTAAATCAAGGATTTAAAAATTCCTAAAATCGATATTGTAATAATTTGTTTTTTTTTGCAGTAAAATATGAAATTAAGTTAGAATAGAACCCACAATAATTTTACTCATCGCTATTTGTATGTTAATAAATGCAAAGTTTTTGGCAATTGGAAAATTGACAAAGTCAGGTTTTATGGATTTTTCATAAGCTTTCGGCGCAAACATAAGCTGAGTTTGCTCAAAAAAGACAAGGTCGAATAGCTTATTGCCGAGTTTATGAAAAAAATAACCCGAAATTTCATTGCTAAAAAAAAGAAACATTAGCATAAAAACACCCGCAAAATTTGATAAATTTTAATCAAGCTTGAAATTTATGGAAATTTCTTCCGACTTTAATCCAAGTATATCGCCGCGTGCGGAATGAAATTTTAAATTAAACCCAATACCGCATTCCTTACATATTGCAAACTTCTGTTGTAGACTTCCACGCTCTCCGCGCTTGCACAATAAGCTCTAAACCAAATATCAACAAAAATGTGCACTTTAAATTCCCCCAACACGCGTCTAAAACGAATTTAAAATTTGATGAATTTTTGGGCAAGTGTGGCCTACTGGCGCCCCGGATTTTGAAATGGACCGTGGGCAGGGGTGTGAAGATTATTCTGCTTTCTACAGAAAGCATTAGTGTTAAGTTATGCGCGTTGGCGTTTGTTTACAGTTTGTTCAGTGCTCTTTTTTTCTTTTGTGACGCTTGGCGAAAGAGTCATTTTTAGATTTATACTACAACCTTTTTTTAAAGTAGTAGTATAACTTTTCGACACCGAATTTTTTTATTTGAAATTTAAAATATTTTGCCGTAGAGTTTTTCTGTTACGTTTTGATTTAAAAAACAAACAAACAAACACTATAAAGTTTTTAAATTAAAATACTTTAAAAATTTTATTCAACTTTGTACGTTTATTACGGTTATTATTATTGTTTTCATTACTGCTACGTTTCATTTTTTTAATTAAAACATAAAAAAATATTCAAGTTATTATAGACAAATAAAATCTAGCTGACCGCGATATTTGCAGTATTGAATCACTATTTAACAACAAAAACATTCAAAATTTTTCAACTAAAGCGGATTAATAACAAAGATTAAAAACTGTATTTTAATAATTATTTTGTATCATATTACTCAATTTGTAACCTAAATGCAAATTTTTTAAGGGCTAACGTTGGTTAATTTTTTGTACATTTTGTGAAAATGTGGAATTAAAAAAAATTCTGCGTTTTCTTATTTGTTTTTTTTTTAAAACGTCATTACCCACAATTTTAATTGGTCCCCTCATGTCTGCATTCAAATTTTTAGCGTAATTATTGATAAAATAAAATAGTTTTTATTAGGCTTGAAAATGTAAAAAGAAATAATACGGATTTATTAAGGGCACTGTTGGTTTCAAAGACAAAAAAGTTTTTTTAGTCAATACTGAAAAATAATACAATACTGTCTTAAAGTTTTTAATGGTTGGAAACCTCCACGGTAAATGTAAAAATAATTTGTAAACGTTTTTATAATAAAGAATATAATAAACAAGCCTTTTTAACCAAAAAAGTGCAGTTAATGATTCTTTATTAAACTTTATTACTGGGTGGTTGCAACTTTTTTTCATATTTTGCAAATTTTTCTGATTGAGTTGTTGAATTGAAAACAAAACCGCAAAAATTAGGAAATAAAAAAAATATCCTTATTAAATCCAAAATATTTTTTAGAGAGTTGTAAGCGCTTTTTGAAATAACTTTTTCTTTTTACTGCTTATTACTTTTTGCAATCTTGTTTGAATTTATTCGTATAATTTTTCGTTATTTTTATTTTCAAAGTTAGTGCAAATATATATTTATGGTACATTAAATATTTTCAAATGCGATAAACAATGCATTTGCTTTCAAATGACTTCTTGTCTGTTTTTTTAAGTATTTTCTTTTTCGTATTACCATAGAGATGTGGAGAGGAGATGCAAAGTCTGTTGCTTTGACAAAAAGGCTTTGTTTCGGACAATTTCCGTTCATCCCGACTTGGATTCTGTCGGGAGTTAATAAATCTCATTATGATAAATCGTAGTGTTTTAAATCACGTTAAAATTAATATTCGGATGGAGTTTCGTTCCGAACTATTCCACAGAATCTACATTATATAATATAGAATAAAACGGTAGAGATCGCACGACAGAATCCAAGTCGGGATGAACGGAAATTGTCCGAAACAAAGCCTTTTTGTCAAAGTAACAGACTCTGCATCTCCTCTCCACATCTCTATGGTAATACGAAAAAGAAAATACTTAAAAAACAGACAAGAAGTCATTTGAAGCAAATGCATTGTTTATCGCATTTGAATTATTTAATGTACCATAAATATATAGTTTTGCACTAACTTTGAAATAAAAATAACGAAAAATTATACGAATAAGAAATTAAACAAGATTGCAAAAAAGTAATAAGCAGAAAAAAGAAAAAGTTATTTCAAAAAGCGCTTACAACTCTCTAAAAATATTTTGGATTTAATAAGGATATTTTTTATTTCCTAATTTTTGCGGTGTTGTTTTCAATTCAACAACTCAATGAGAAAAATTTGCAAAATCTGAAAAAAAGTTGCAACCACCCAGTAATAAAGTTTAATAAAAAATCATTAACTGCACTTTTTTGGTTAAAAAGGTTTGTTTATTATATTCTTATTATAAAAACGTTTACAATTATTTTTACATTTACCGTGGAGGTTTCCAACCATTAAAAACTTTAAGACAGTATTGTATTATTTTTCAGTATTGACTAAAAAAACTTTTTTGTCTTTGAAACCAACAGTGCCCTTAATAAATCCGTATTATTTCTTTTTACATTTTAAGTTTAATAAAAACTATTTTATTTTATCAATAATTACGCTGAAAATTAGAATGCAGACATGAGGGGACCAATTAAAATTGTGCGGTAATGACGTTTTTAAAAAAAAAACAAATAAGAACGCAGAATTTTTTTAATTCCACATTTTCACAAAATATACAAAAATTAACCAACGTTAGCCCTTAAAAAATTTGCATTTAGGTTACAAATTGAGTAATATGATAAATAATTATTAAAATACAGTTTTTAATCTTTGTTATTAATCCGCTTTAGTGAAAAATTTTGAATGTTTTTGTTGTTAAATAGTCGATTCAATACTGCAAATATCGCGGTCAGCTAGATTTTATTTGTCTATAATAACTTGAATATTTTTTTATATTTTAATTAAAAAAATGAAACGTAGCAGTAATGAAAACAATAATAATAACCGTAATAAACGTACAAAGTTGAATAAAATTTTTAAAGTATTTTAATTTAAAAACAAAATAGTGTTTGTTTGTTTGTTTTTTAAATCAACACGTAACACAAAAACTCTACGGCAAAATATTTTAAATTTCAAATAAAAAAATTCGGTGTCGAAAAGTTATACTACTACTTTAAAAAAGGTTGTAGTATAAATCTAAAAATGACTCTTTCGCTAAGCGTCACAAAAGAAAAAAAGAGCACTGAACAAACTGTAAACAAACGCCAACGCGCATAACTTAACACTAATGCTTTCTCAAAAGCAGAATAATCTTCACACCCCTGCCCACGGTCCATTTCAAAATCCGGCGCGGCAGTAGGCGAGACTGGCCAAAAATTATTCAAATTTTAAATTCGTTTCAGACGCGTGTTGGGGGAATTTAAAGTGCACATTTTTGTTGATATTTGGTTTAGAGCTTATTGTGCAAGCGCGGAGAGCGTGGAAGTCTACAACAGAAGTTTGCAATATGTAGGGAATGCGGTACTGGGTTTAATTTAAAATTTCATTCTGCACGCGGCGATATACTTGGATCAGAGTCGGAAGGAATTTCCATAAATTTCAAGCTTGATTAAAATTTACCAAATTTTGCGGGTGTTTTTATGCTAATGTTTCTTTTTTTTAGCAATGAAACTTCGGGTTATTTTTTTATAAACTCGGCGATAAGCTATTTGACCTTGTCTTTTTTGAGCAAACTCAGCTTATGTTTGGGCCGAAAGCTTATGAAAAATCCATAAAACCTGACTTTGTCAATTTTCCAATTGCAAAAACTTTGCATTTATTAACATACAAACAGCGATGAGTAAAATTATTGTGGGTTGAAACTTAGTTTCATATTTTACTGCAAAAAAAACAAATTATTACAATATCGATTTTAGAAATTTTTAAATCCTTGATTTTAAAAATTTTAGTAAATATCAACATTTTATTAATTTTTAAAATGGAAGTATGACAAATGAAAATGGCAGCGGCTACATACTTGATGAAAAACAAGAATAACCAACAAAATTACACAAAAAAATAAAACAAAAGAATTTTTACATATTTAAACATTTTGTTTGGTTTTAAGCCTAAAAATTTCATGCAAAAAACATTATAGAAATAAGATACCACAACAAACATCAAATTGAAAATATTCACCTGCGTAAAACTACAAAACATTAACCGTTTTGTGTCAAGTCAGATAAAATATTTAGAATTCTTTTTTTAATTTATAAAAACGACTATCATAAAATAAATTAAAAATCGTTCAGTGGGCAAGGAATTTTGACTGAAACTTTACAGAAACATTTAACATTGTTTCCGAAAGCTTTAATTTTTAAATTTCAATTCATTCTAAAAAGTAAAAAGTGAACAGGTGTATTTTTCTAGGAAAAAAAGAAGTCGGGTACTGTCTTGTTTTTCAATTTTTCTATGAGTTGTTTTATAATTTACGAATAATATCGAAATAAAAACCATTTTTTTAAACTAAAAACCAGTGTAAAATAAAACATTTAATCCTTTAGATTTATATAAACAAAGTTTTATAATTTACCTTAGTTTTGCTCAAGGATTACCTAAGTTTTAATCAGAAGAAACAAAGTGTGATGGAATTTAAAAACAATGACCTTTTATTTTCAAAACAGTAGTTCTAGTCATTTATTACTGATCAAAATTGAACTAAACTTAAAGTTTTTGCTTTTCATCATATCTACATAAGCTTACTTTTGCCAATCAGTATTAAAATCAAAATTTCACCATTAGTTCGTAAAAATGCAGTTATCTTTTTATATGGTTTAGTAAATTAATGTGCTTCATTTTCATGATAAAGATACCTTTAATAATCAGGGAAGAGCGCGGAGCGCTCTTTCCCTTATATTAAATGGGTTAAGTCAGCTCACGGTTAACCATTTATTGATGGCGTAATCAAAATCAACAAAACCTTTAATGCATTTTAATAAAACATCTAAACATTTTACATAACTAAAATGTACCCATATTTTTGAGATGGAGTTAAAACTTTTTGCTGAACGTACAAATTCCATACTAAACCGAAATGCACCCCCGGTCGCGACAAATCAAAAAAAAACGAACGTGTTTTGACAAAACCCATTGAAAACTTTTAAAAATAATAACATGTTCCAAACAGCAATTTTGATAATATTTTGAAACTGCAAATTTACCTTAATTTTTTGGGTCCGCAAATAAGAAAATTCTCATTTTAAAGAACTAACAGTCCATTTATAACTATTTGAAATGACTTAAACATTATTGAAATTTACAAAATCTTATTCCGGATAAAATTCTAAGCACTATATATTTAATTTTAGTTAAAATTATATTAATTATAATATGCTATTATTTTAAGAAATATTCGCAATCCATTCTTGTTTTTTTAATAATTGTTAGAGTTGTGCAATGTGAAAAAAATAAAATTAGCATTTGGACAATTGCAAATCGACTTATCATTGGAGCAAAAAATAGCATTTCATTTTTAGATAACAATGTATACAATTTTGTGCAAAAAAACCCCCATGGCTTGTTGATTCCTCCAGGACAGCCTAGGTTTAATAAGGCTAATCCTCCTAATTTTTTTTGTTTTTTGTT